>JAHWFP010230150.1:0-11965 GCA_023313725.1 Lithobius niger | reverse complement strand
ACGTACGCGAGGACGTCCCTATATCCAGTCCCAGTCACCGACGTTTGTGTTTAAGGTAAAACCGTATTTTTTCTACTTTATTAGTTTAAATAAGATATAGCGTATAAAATGCGCTATTCGGTTTAGTCTCGTAGGTTTTTAGGTGTGTTTAGAAGGTGTCAGTAGTCTAGTTTTCGTACCGTCGGAACGAAAGGTTGTCGGGTTCGACTTGGACTATTCATTCATGGATGGGGGTGGGGAGGAGGATAGCATCGTACGCGAGGCTTTTTTTTTTTCGTGTTAGTACGGAAAATGTCGCCAGGTTAAAAATATGCTGTTCGCTTGAGTATCGTATGTTTTTAGGTGTATGTAGGTGTGTTTACAAGTGTCGGTGGCCTAGTTTTAGTACTGTCTGAGTGAAAGGTTGGCGGATTGGGCCATTCCTCCATGGGTGGGGTCCTAGCATAGTAGCCTATGCGAGGTTTTTTTTTCGTGATAGTACGATAAATGTCGCAGGTTGCAAATGTCTTATTTATGCTGGTTGAATTTGTGTTGTGTACGGTAGTTTTGCAAAGTATGTCACATGGTAGAGCAGTGGTTGTTTGGAGCGCGGAAAAGTGTTAGATTATCAAAAAAAGTGTGGGTTATCAAAAAAAGTGTGGGTTATTAAAATTAACCACGGTCACGTGTGTGGGTTTTCAGATTAACCATATATAACGGCTACACTTTTAGCATTGGGATGTGTTGGCGTGACGTCACCACCGTGCATTAAATAATTATAGTATAAAAGATTGAGAAAAACAAGCCCAACGGCAAAAATTCTGAAATAACGTAGTACAGTAAGCCACCTTTACGCACTTACAAACACAAATGGCTAAATATTTAGGAATCATAATTGATAACAAACGGAATTTTGAAGAGCACATACATATACCATCATTAATAAAATTAGGCAATTAATGCCAAAATTATACAACGCAAGAAATTATTTCTATAACAAAAACAAAAAAACTGTTTACCACGTAAGGATTGAATCCATTTTCCTATATGGACTTAAGGTTTACCGAAACACGAGTATATCACAAATTGGTAGATTACAGAGACTTTGAAGTAAGGTGCTAAGAACATTATTTTATGAAGTCAAAAAGAAACCTATAAAAGAAATCAGGAAAACACAAAATCTCTTGAGTAGTAAACAACTAAGAATCTATGTAATTAATTTAAAGAACTATTTCAAACTAAAAAATAAACTTGAAGATAAAAAAAATAGGTCACACCTAAGAAGTGTACCTGAAACTTCCTCTGTGGAGAAATAAATCGGTAAGATGAGGGAAGAATTTTATACACTAAATATATTTAATAATTTACCATCTGACTTAAAAAATACAAATAACTGTAATGAACTGAAAACCAGAATGAAGAGCCACTTTCAAAAAAATTAGTACTGTGAAAAAGAGATTTTTGAAGGAGAGGGCGGAGTAAAATTAGTTATTGTTGTTGAATGTAAATGTAAAAAAAAATCAATGTAATATTGTTGACACAAATAAGCTTTCGGCTTCGTGTCAACAATATTACGAGCCTTACGAAATAAATTATTAGCTCTACGAAATAAATATATATTACTAAAAAAAATAATAAAAAAAACTTAAGACTCATGGGAGTGGGAAGGCTGGATTCGGGGTTGCCAGTTCGAATGCAGGTCGTAACCATCTCCGACGAACCGTAAGTACATAAAGGTGGCTTACCGTAGTAAGTGTTTTGAACAGGAGAAATGAACAGGTTTTTGTTGAGACACCGTGCTGTTCTGCTTTAAACAGGGAGTGGTATTACTGCCATCCCTCCCCTCCCGCCCGCCCTTCCACCTACTTGACCATCTGTTTGTCGTGGTCAACTCTATACATACGTTAACATTCGCATCAATTAACAAGCTGACGGCTATTAGGGCGCGTTTATGCAACGACTCGCCTTTGCATTCTCGCAGCTAGAACTCAATCGCGATGGCAAAGATGACATTGCCATGGTAACAACGCTAAATGGATTAGCTAAATCCGACATCATTTGAGTAAATACTTGCAGTCTTATAATCCGTGCCAATAATATAAAGAATTCCTCATGACGAAACAATTTTCCCAAACACTTCTGAACTCACGTTATTTGCTGTTTTCGTTGCGAGGCGGCAGACATAAAACCGCCGCCATGTTGGAATTTGAGGTGATTTCTAGCTTCTAGCTGCGAGAATGCAAAAGCTAGTGGTTGCGTAAACGTGCCCTTACCAAAGAGTGCGACAAGGGTCAAAATCTTGTAGGCTCTCTGATGTAGGATTTGAAAATCTTTGTGAAATCTGAAAATCCAAGTGAAATCTGAAAATCCAAGTGAAATCTGAAAATCATTACAAATATTCAAATTTCTGTAAATCCTGCAAATCATAGCAAATCAGTGCTAATCGACACGAAAACTGCAAATCTACTTGGATTCAGCTTGAAATCTGCAAATCCAAATGAAATCTACAACCCAAGTGAAACCTACACATCGTTTGCAAATCTATAAGTCTCTATAAATCCTCCACATCAGTACAAATCAACACGAAATCTGCAAATCTACTTGTAAATCCACACAAATCACTGCAAATCAGCAAATCTGGAAATCGTCATGAAATCCACAAATCCAAGCGAAATCTTGAAAATCCGAACAAATCTTCTAAATCCGTACGAATCTTGAAAATCTATGCAAATCTTGCAATGCGTACAAAACTTGCAAATCCGCGCAAATCTTGCACTAATCTGCGCAAATCCATGCAAAATCTGCAAATCAACGCAAATCTACAAATCCAATGCAAATCTGCAAACCTATTTTAGTGATTTCGGGATTTACCATTCTCGTACTCTTATTTCCGAGTTTGTGGGACCCCTCGGCTGGCGCAGCGTGTTGACTGCTCTGTTGACTAACTCTCTATACCTTTTCCCGAGAAACGTTTAGGCGTCCACTCCTTTTGACGTTACACAAACAACCCATGGTTTTTAAACTGTCGGTGCCATCGCAGAATGCTGTTTTTGGCACGTCGAATGTGTTCCGTACTGCCTCCGGAATGAATGCTGTACGGAGAAACACTTCTCAACTTCTAGAACACAGAATGCTTTTTGCTGCATACGGGCCATTTTGGAAGTGGTTGCCGATTGCCAACATGTAATCGCAAACGCGAATATCAACGTCGGGAATCAAATTTGGATGCTTAAGCTTTATATTTTCGTGTATCATGTTCTATGTGTAATACGTTTTGAAATTCAGTGTGTTAAAACCTGATGAATCGTTTATAATCACCCTGTAAATTTGCGTGTAAATATATACGTATAGAGCAGTGACATTTGCCGCCATATTGGCACCAGTATGGGTTTTGGAGGGCATAACTACAAGGTGCACTACATAAAAATGGAGGGAAAAACAACGGAAGAGCGGATTTCTTAGGCTTAAAATAACGTTGTTTTCTCCAACAACAAAAATCGCGCGTTTTAGGGCTAAGAAATCACTCTTCACAGCATCGGCTTCAGTATGACGCCCTTCTGTTTCTGTGTTTCTGTCTGCAGTGCCCCTTGCAGCTAACCCATTAAGGCTCCACCATAGAGTTATACACAATAATACTACGTCGTGTCACTACTCTATACAGGTACTGTTTTGTCATTTGATGCGTATATAGTACTTTTTTCGTATTTTTTTTTAATAACTGGATGTCTACAGTCACAGAAAAACTGCATACGTTTTTTTTCACTGGTAAATTTTTAATTTTAAAATGTTATTAAAGTGGCATGTTTCCGAAGTACATGAATAACAAGTAGCGAAGAAGTCTTATTTAACTTGAGCGAATACCCAAATCATGAACTTTGATGGCTCTTTTAGTTAGCAGCCAAGATATTGAAACAAAAATTCGACGAGTGCCTTGGCCCGAACCAGCATCACAACCTTTTAGATCGGTAAACGAAAGGATTTACCTACTGAGCTATCATCACAAGCAGTGTTCGGATTGCCCCATCCGGGAACCCGGGGAATCCCCAGCGAGGAAACCCTACCATACATTACGACACACAGTATATGGATGACGTAATATATGGATGGCCCCTTACAAAAGAAGAGCACTGTCGATTCGACAGACGTGGTACTCCAGAATATCACGGCAGAGTCACAACTTTTGATGCGTTATTGTATATAACTCTATGGTGGAGCCAGTAACAGGGTTAGCTACAAGGTGCACTGGAGGGAAAAAAGAAGGTCGTCTTGTTGAAGCCAAATGCTATTAGACTGGATTTCTTAAGCCTGTAACGCACGATTTTTGTTGTTGGAGAAAACAACGTTTTTTTTCAAGCATAAGAAATTCGCTCTCAAAGCACTGTCTTGACTAGAAATACCGTTGTTTTCGTTACATTTTAATCTAGTGCCCCTTGTAGTTATGCCCTCCAGATGCAATCTCGTAGGCAATATGACGTCACTTGATAATATATTATTACGACCACACTGGACCTGGTGACCTCGATGGAGAACCCCGAGATATCAAGCCGAGTTGTTTCAAGAATGCATATTGCCAGAATGAAGTAAACATGTACATCAACTTGTCATCAAGTTGTCCATATACGTCGTTACGACCTTACAAACAGTTACGTGATCGAGTTCTGGAGGAGGCGGCGGTAGGGCAAGGGAAGCTTCTAAGAGACTCGAGTTAAGCTACTGTAAACACCCTCCAAAGTCTATAGAAGCGCTTTCATCTTTATTTTGCTTATTGATTTTATTCCGAACTCCCACTCCGCTGGGAGCGTTATCGGTTTTGCCCGAATAACTAAGCAATAATTATGGTCGGGTGGGGAAGCATCAGTGAGGATTGAAACCTGAAGATGGGCTGCGGGGAACGAAAGACAACGATGCAGCTCTGAAGGTTTCAACTTTCACGTAAGTTTCGAGTGAGTAAAAGCAACGAACGCGTAAATATGAGAAGTACACATTTTTTTTTAAGAGTTCAATAATTAAACCTTGATAGTTAAAAGCACGAATGAGTTATAAGACTGACAATCTCAAGTTGAAACTCTGAAGGCAGTTTGCAAGCGCCACGAAATTCGAAGCTCTAAAGCTCACAATTAAGGCTATAATTCCAGACAAGAACAACAGTTTTTTTCTCAGTTATAATTCACAACTTGCCTGAAATTAAAGAATCGCAAGGGTTTTTATGAAGAAAAATGGCTACAAAACTCGAAAAGAGTGGGGGCGAGGGGGGGGGGGGAAAGGGGGAGAATTGAGACTTAAAGCTTAGAGCAGTATACTCTCTTCGTTACGGGTATGGAGCATACTCTTACGGACAGCAACAATCAGTTGCGTTATTTAGTGACGTCATTACGAACTAGGGGGACAAGCGAGATGAGAGGACAAACAGCGGGGGCAAACAGGAGGTGAACGCGTGTTGTTACTACGGTGGATTGTTGGGACACACAACAACTTGTTTTCTACATACACAATACTTTCATGAAACCGGAACTTCGGCTTTCCAACAACTGTTAAGACACCCTACAAACCAAGGACGACATATGGTAAACTACACACCCACGCCAGTGGCCCAACTTGTGCCGGTTTCATAAAAGGTTCGTGTGTGTGGTAAAAATTGTTTGTGTGTCCCAATAAACCACCGTACGTTGCGATAACGCAGCTTAAAAATGGCCGGCAAACAACAATAAGGAAAGCGAGGAGGGCGAATTTCGTGAAGGTGCATTCTGTTAGCTAACATTTTATCATCTGCGGTTTGTAAATATACCACGAATTGTTTAGGCAGTTTGCAACAGCGCAATGTTTATTTGCCGGCATCTTTGTACTCCAATGTGGGCCGGCTTAAGCTGCGGTTTCCAGCGCCATGTTGTCTGTGCATCTGCAGTAATTGTGAAGGCTACCTATACGTAAAGACTTCTCGGTTTCACGTAGCGTGCTAGACGCATCGTCCAAGCGTTGCGCTGAACTGAAAGCACGAAGAACGAAAAACCCCAATCGTAGCATTGATTAGTGTATGCGAGATGCACAAAAACGTGATATCTTCTCATTATTGGATTAACTGGTGTTGCAGCGCTAAACAAACACTATTTTACGGTAATGGTGACTATTATTGCAGTCTTCGGACGATTTACTGCTACGTCAAAGGATCGTTTAACACATTTTTAAATGAGAATTGAAAACGCCGTAGCGTGTCATACAGTACAATACACACGTACCTTGGTTGTTCTACTGCTTGAAATTCATGAAATTAAACCTCCGGTGGCTTTGTTTTGTCGTCGAGTGAATAAAGAGATACGTAGCATGAAGCCATTGTTGCTAACTTTAATAATTTGGTGTCAATGCGGTGTATTAAGTTTAAAATCCGCGTATCGCGTGTCACACGTCTTTTTCACAGTTTAGTCCGCATGCTAGAGCAGTTCATTTTTGGGGTGCAAGTAGCGCGACTGGTGGCAGAATCGGTGGCTAACTGGACGACGCGTCGAATTTCTAACGTTAAGGCTTTACATCCAGGTAGTCTTGTAATTGTCAAGCGATGCGTTAGTAAACCCTTATGTGAAGTTAGGTTGCGACTGTTGGAGCTGCTAGAATTTCAACCCCCCCTATTTAAAGTGGCACTATCACCGACTGAAAAGCGAACGAAAATGCCATGGCGCCATCTAGCGGCAGTGACATTGATAACTTTTATAGGTTGCTCCCAGGTGCACGAGGACGTACCAAATTTGCACTCAGTAATAAAGGAGGTTGTAGCTTGTTTGTTCCGTTAAAAGGAATGCCGTTGTGCATTCCTTCGCTGCGTGCCAGCAAGGGCTATAGATAGTACTAAATGTTGCCAGATCAATCGATGGTAGTGCCACTTTAATGGCGCGTAGACAACGAGGTCACTATCGCCAACGTCAGTCACAGTGCAGTGGTCCGGATCGAGAAGAGTCAAAATTAGTTCCAGCGCAAGGAAGTTGAGAACAACGGAAGGCCAATCATAAGCATTCTCCTACGCCGCTCCATGCTGAGTGCTCCGTTTATAAGGGGCGCTGGATATAGGAGTTGCGCTTTCCATAAGTTATCGTAACAGTTATTAGAACGAAATTTTAAACTAAAGCTCATTCTAGTTCAAAATAACTGTAACGCAAAATAAATAAAATTAGTGAAGGATGCAAACTAAATCGTATCACTCCAAGGTGTGAGCGGAATTGAAGGTTTAATGCAATAATGAGTATCGCAAGCTTAGGGGCGTGTCCGTTACTTGATGGGTTCGAGCCGTAATTTTAAAAAAATGACCCGAGATGACGTCACGTCGCATGATAAGAGTAGTCATAATATATAGTAGTCATTCTTCACAAAGACCTAAAAACGTCCATCGCTCTTCCCCCTTCCCACACTCGCCGAGTGGCCACCAAAATAAAAACTTAAAACATGTGTCACTGAAACTTTGTTACATCATTCAGTGACGGATGGCATGGTCGTGCATGCTGCACGGTGAATTGAGTCTCCCGGTCTTATAAGCCTCTCGTTTCGTTTCGTTAGGAAAGTAAATTGCGTTTGCAGAATTTCATTGTGTGGTCTACTCGTCAAATTTTAGGCGTGGATTTAAACCATGACATCATCGTTGAGATAGGGGATTACGGGCAGTTGGCGTTTGCAATGTTTGCAGACGAGGCTCGCGTTTATTGTGCAGCATCCCCTTGAAAAAAAAGCAAGCAACTGCAGCCAAACTTCGCCAAAAACCTGCCTTAACTATAGGAGTCTGCTTGTTCACATATATATATATATATAGCCACTCACACGAAACAAACTTAAAATACAAACCAGCAAACACAGACGAATATAAAAAAAAAGCTTGCGTAATACACAAATTAAGCGCGCACGCACGCACACCACTACAAACACACACGTGTACACGCACATAAACATTAAACACTTCAAACACCAACTGCGTTCACTTTCTGACATCACATTGAGTAAAAACAGTCCTTGTTCCCTGGAATTAGAGTTCAAAAAGTGATTTAGGGTCCGATTTAGCTTTGAGAATAAGGGATTCCTCATAAACACGACGGGGAGAGCGAAGACCAGAAACGGCAGCACTCCGGGCAGCTTTGAACAGGGCCATATTTGAGGGGGAGGGAGAGTCACGAAGACGATTATAGGCACTTTTTTTCTGTCTAATCAGGGACCTGATGTTGTGGTCCAGCCAAGTCGGGGCACTCTTGGTGGAAGGGGTAAACACAGGAATGAAATTCTTAATAACATCAAGAATGAAATCTTCGACAATTTCAAGTTGGGAGCCAACGTCCCACCCCCTGAGCTCAGCAGGCCAGTCAATACAGGCAAAAATGTCATTGATTAACATGAAGTCGGCTTTTCTACAATTGGGACGGGGACCGCCAGGAAGATTAATGCGAAAGACAATTGGAGATTATAACAAAGAACATCGTGGTCGCTGAGCCCAAAGGTGGGGGGGGGGGGTAGTGAATAATGGGAGAAACAGTAAGGTCAGCATTGGTAATGACAAGATCAAGTAAGCTAGAGTTTTGTCCTGTTCTATGTCTGGTAGGCTTCACAACACGTTGGAGGAGGCTGTAGTCTTGTAAAAAATCCAGGAATTCAAAAGCAGCACTATTTTTCGATTGGGAAGTAAGGAGCGTGGTCCAATTTATGGTAGGGAAACTGTAGTCACCAGTGAGGATAATTTGGCAGCCCTTGGCCAGCATGATGAAATGGTTGAGAGACGAAAGGAGAGCAGGCCAGCTGACTTGCGGGCAGATTTTAGGGACTCGATAGCAGCAGCCCACAGGCAGATGACAATCCTTAGCAAGATTCAACCGGCACTGAATAAATTCCCACTCTCCATGAGGGTCAGACGGGGAACCAAGGAGAGTCGAGGGGATGCAAGATTTAACATAAATGGCGGCACCACCATGATGATTGGTATCCCTGTCGCAACGATACAGAATGTTTAAGAGAGGATTAAAGTTTTTAATTCCACACTACTTTAATAAACTTCCGAGAACCTTAAGCGAGGCAAACACATTCCACAAAGTTCAAAAAGAAGTTAAGAAATGGATTTTACAACATCATACATAATTTTTGTTACTCTTTTTTTTATGCAATCCAATGGTAAAATATATATTACTGACTATAAAATCATGTATTAAAATTTATTGAGTGTAAAATTTATTATAATGTATGTTCCTTGCTTGCACATACAAGCTCGTCTGAGCTTCGTGCCTGTACATAACATTCTGTACGTTAAAGCAATAAATTATTATTATTATTATTAAATTATTATTATAAACAACAAACACACCATGGAATTATGAATACAGAACAATCTCTGACATGGAATTACTTAACCAAGTATTATTATTGTAACGAACACAAAATTTAAACCACAAGAAGTGTTAGAATTGATAATAATTGGCTTAAAGTACCACACTGGAGAAATTCGTATGAAAAGAGGGGCATGTCGTACCAAATACCGCTTCATTTTAACAATTTACCAAGGAACCTTAGAAGCTAACCTACAAAAATAGAATTAAACGAGAAATAAAAAAAATGGATACTAACTGATAAGTGATATTGTTGTGTATAAAACAAACTAGAATTTAATATATTTGTATAGTAAACTCTATTTAGTTATTTATTGTTGGAATTGTAAAAAATTAAACGTGTAACCTTTGCTTGCACACACAAGTCCTCCTTTGGATTTCGTGCATTATGGGTTTTGTAGTTCATGAATAAAGCAGATTATTATTATTATCCTTTGCAATACTAGTTCAATAATAGGTGTTGGGGTGCCTTTTGGGGTGCTAAATAGTAACAGGTTCTAAGTAGCATCTCGTAGGGCCACCGTTACATCCGTCCACCTTTAGATTACGTATAAATATTCCAGTTCATCCGTCCCGCGTGAAAAAACATCTGTATTTTCTTAGAAATTATTTACAGTAAGACCCATTAAAGATTTAGCAAATGATGAAGAAAAGGTTACGGGGTTAAAAATTCGGGTAAGCTGTTGAAAGCTTTTCGTATTGCTGGCTCTTTTCTATAAAAAAAAAAAAGAGATTCACGAGTTTTCAAATGCTGACTTATACCTACGAGAACTTTCAAAGGTGTATAGGAATACATTTTGAAGACATTGACCACAAAGATGCTGTATAATCCCGCTTTATCCGTTGAAGAAAATAAATAAATAAATAAACAGGTCACGTAATCCCCCACCTAAGTAAGGGAAGTAACTGCTGTATAATAACGAAAACTTAAAATCTTAGTTTGAGCTCGTGCTTTGATAAATGAGGTGAGGGACAAAGTCTGAGTTTGACCGGTTTGGCCACAGACTTTGATTGTAAATGACGTATTAATAATGACAACGTAACACAAAGTGCAAGCACGCGCCTTGATAATCTTAAACCCGTGAGATATCAGAGAGGAATAGGCGGTTTACCGGCAATTAAGGCTGGTTTACTGCCTATTTTCACGGATATGTGTTTTAATGCTAAGGTGGACGTCAAGCTAACTTATCGACTTATTTCAGTGTTTTACAATTTTTATTTGTAAATTTTAGTTTTGAGTTATAATGAATATCTACCCCCAAAACAAAACTTGGTAAGGATTCACGCCAAGCTTTTCAGCCGTGTGAAGTCGTGATATCAAACGCCAAGCTCTTTCACCAAGCTAATTCCACCGAGTAATAGTTCAAAGGTTAAATGAAATATGAAAATTGCTTACTGCGCAATTTTCAGTTATTTAATTTAACGTTTGACGTCTTAGTCGGTGGGGTTAGCTTGGCGAAAGAGCTTGGTGTTTAATATCACGACTTTGTACTGCCGAAAAGCTTGGCGGGAATCCCTGACAAGTTTTGTTTTAGGGCAGATATTGGATATTTTTGGTCCCAATTGACGAAATTCAATTTTTTTTTCTTAGCAATTATGAGATGGAAACGCAATCTAGTTTTCTGGTCCATTTGTCTTTTTTCTTTCTTTTTTGGCTTTGGTTAGAATTTGAGGACAGCGGTCACCTTTTTTCATATGATTAGTAGTTCTTATTAGTACTGCAAAAGAACGAATTTATTTAATGTTCAGTTTTGCATTGTTGCATAATAATAATGTTTAAAATAATGTAAAATAATTAATTCGGTCTTTTAGGGGTCCCTAGCACCTAAACGACTTGACCAATTAGAAGAGGCCTTATGAAAAGGCCTCCAGCTTCCAGCTTTATTCACCGCATGGAAGACTTTTTTTTCGTGATACAAAAAAAGTCGTTACTAGTAGCACGGTAATCAGGGAAATATCAACGTTATTCACGTCGTTTTTTCAACAAGAAAACGTTAAGCTGTGTCACTAACACTGACTTTTATGTTGTCAGGCGACCAAAGTCTCCCGATCAAACAAGTTTCAGCCTTTTCTGTCGCATTGTTATTTAGCCTCAGATGGCTGAAAAAAGCCAAACAACTTTAGCTGTAAAGACACAACATGTCTAATGGTCGTCGTGCATATATATATTTTATCTGGAACTTTTATCTTGACGGGCGACACACTAGCGTGAATTTAAGAATTTTTATATACGACTGATGGTTTTACATATGACTTCCGGTTTAGAAACTTCCCGTCTAGGAGAGTCAGAACTAAGAGAAAGGTGTCCTTGTTTTCACTGTCCCAGCTGCCGAATTTTGTGTTTATATTTGTGTGTAAGGCCGTATTTTTTCCACTTTAATAGTTTAAATAAGATTAGAGTATAAAATGCGCTATGGTCTTGAGTCGTAGGTATTTGGTGTATTTCAAAGTGTCAGTAGCCGAGTTTTCGTACAACTCTGAGTTGCCGGGTTAGGCTTAGCTTGAGACTTTTTTTTCGGGTTGGTATTTCCAATAGGGCAGTGACACGACGTAGTATTATTGTGTATAACTCTATGGAGGAGCCAGTAACTGGATTAACTGCAAGGAGCACTGGAGGGAGAAAAGAAGATCGTCTTATTGAAGCC
>JAHWFP010230148.1:0-11675 GCA_023313725.1 Lithobius niger | reverse complement strand
TTAACTGAAACCAACTTATACGTGATTTCAGCATACTGGTGTAAATTCCTAATGCAGTAGAAATCTTTGCAAATCGTTTGAATCAGGAGTCTTGGGTCAGTAACAAAGAAAAACTCAACACGAAAATGTGGGAACGTGTCCTTCATGGAGAGAAAGTGTCCTCAATAACGTTGATTTGTGTTACTGGTGACTAGTAACTAGTAACTAGTAACTAGTGACTAGTGACTAGTAACTAGTAACTAGTCCGCAGGCTCCCATGTTAATTCTCATAGGGTATAACGACACGTTTACAGCTCATTAGGGAAAGTTGCCAGATCTAAATTTCGGCAGACAGGTAAAGCGTCATATGGGGAAGTGCCTTTTTCTAAAATGGGGGTTGCAGCTAGAAGCACGTGGTCGTGAAGTGGCTCGTAAGTGCAAAACTATTGTTGTAACCGTTGTTTGTATTGTCATCCAACAGTAGATGATACCTAATTGTCAGAATTCATTGTTGTTGCAAATAGGTGGTTCACGAAGAAACGGAGTATCTTTTATTGCAAAGGTTTGGTCGTTTTTTCCCCACCAAATCCAAATCGTTTTTTTTTTTACGGTACGCGAATTCAAAATTAATTATATGCCCCACGACACAGGGTATCTTTTATTCCATCGGAATTGATTAGGTCCTTGCAATTATCATACTGTTACGCTTGTTATTAATTTATTTGGAATGACAATAGCAAATGTGAAAATTATGAATGAGAACATTCATACAATAAAATACCTCCAGACAAAAAAAGGTAGGGGTGACAATTACACCGTGTGATTTTTTGTACATTCACAGGCCTATGAAAGTCGTGATATCCACCCAAAACCAAAACTGGTAAGAGAAGCCGCCAAGTTTACAAAAAGGGTCGGCCTTTCAAAGTAGTGATATCATTCAACCAGGAAAAGGCCGCCAAGGTTAATCCTATTAGCCAAGTTAATCGCACCGAATAATACTTTGGACGTTAAATGAAAACTTGAAGATTGCTACCGTTAGTAGCATTCTTCTAGTTTTCATTTAACCTTCGAACTATTAGTAGGTGCGATTAACTTGGCTAATAGGATTAACCTTGGCGTCCTTTTCCTGGTTGAATGATATCACTACTTTGAAAGGCCGACCCTTTTTGTAAACTTGGCGGCTTCTCTTACCAGTTTTGGTTTTGGGTGGATTAACCTTTACTTAAAGTCATTTTAACACGAATTGTTAAAGCATCGTTGCTCGATGGAACGAACTATTGGCGGATTCCGAATTTTTTGTCAACGAACAAGGGAAATAATAAATTACCTACTCTGTCAACAAAGTAATAAAAGTAACAATACCACGGTTAGAGCGTCATATCAGAACATATTGTTTTTCGATTGTTGTCCAATCATACGACACATTTGAGAGAACTGTCTTCTTGAGAGAAATAGTTTTAGGTGGATTATGCACAAATGATCTGGCGTAAGCAATTTAATGCACACATTTTGTAGCGAGACATCATGTCCCTCCCCCCCCCCTCCCCACAAACTCCCCCATACGATTCCACCACTTCTCCTTGGACGTAGCTCTATCAAAACATTGCATTAAATTGCATACGCCGGCCGAATGTTGCAAAATCCATGCTGCAACTATTACTTATGGAGCCAAAAACCCAATTTGGTTGTCATGTATAAGTAACGAAGGTATTCCTACCCCCCGTTTACCTTCATGTCATCCACTGATTATTTAGTATATGTACACTAGAATTCCACTTCCAAAGTTTCTCAACCCTAATGACCGTAACCTGTGCTTTTTGGACCTATATAACGGGAAAAATCTATTCTA
This sequence comes from Lithobius niger, assembly GCA_023313725.1. NCBI lineage: Eukaryota > Metazoa > Arthropoda > Chilopoda > Lithobiomorpha > Lithobiidae > Lithobius > Lithobius niger. The sequence continues at coordinate 9,847 of JAHWFP010230148.1, read as the reverse complement.
TAAATTCTTGATAACGGTAATTAGGCTGTACAGGAATCTCCTGACCGGCAACAAAATCCACAATTGCATATAAGGTCACAATTTTAATTTTCAACCGGTTACTTCCGGTCTTGGTCACCAACAACGATAAAAACGCCACCAATAATCTACAGTAGGAACAACGAGAAAGGTACAAAACATCAATACTTACAATAAAAATGATTTAAGAGAAAAAAAAATTAAAATGGTGGTGCAGTTACAGGAGCAGCCAGATCAGATCAGCCATCTTGAAAGTGGAGTTCATGACAAGGATTCAGATTTAAGTTTTCACACAAGGCCGGATACCTTGACAGGTGTAACTTCTTCCCAGGTCAAAACGACGGAGTAAAATCCGAACCTATGGCCCAAAATCCCGTTTATTAGCCCATGATTCAATTAAGGTTAATGAGCAAATCAATTGCAGTATTCGCACTGCATACAGTCAGTAAATGATTTCAGGAAGATAACAGGCATAGCTCTGATTGAACAGGAATTTAAAACGTTTATTTTCATCAAACAAGGACCACACAAGTACATAACATCGTATTTTTTTTTATTAAAGTGTTAGTATTATCAGAAATGCTGATAACAACCAAGTGAACTCTATAACTTTAATTATTTTAATTGAGACTCCCATTGACAGGCATAAAACACCAAACGAATGGTGTATTAAAATAGATGAACATGTATTTTAATAGATTTAAACAGATTTAAAATAAGTAAGGTTAACATAATTCTAGACAAATATGCTAAGATTTCAGGTAAATGCGATGTACGAGAATTGAGATTAACATAATACACAGTAAAAGAAAAACAAGATATATGAATCAATGAGAAACATGGGAAACTAGATACTGTAGAATTAATGCAATTCAAGACAGAATAAATGGAATTCAAGATACAATAAATGAATTCAAAACACAAGAAACTAGATAGTTCAGTGAACAGTCGACCTAGCTCGTCCATCCCATTTAAGAATTTAATTTTCAGTCTGCCCATTATGTGAATGAATGATAAATTCGAGTGAAAAGAGTTGCCTTTTCACTAAAGTTGAACAAGACTTAACTTACAGAACATTTTATTCTGAGGATTATTTGCAACGAATTTGTGTTCAATCTGATGAACGGTGCAGACGAAACAAGGCGAAAACCATTGTTCAGAAATGCAAAGCACACACCGTCTTTATTGGATGCCATTTTGGGCCGCCAAATCGGATTTTCATAACACTTAAAAAGGGCTTTATTGATGTCCAATTAATTCTGAATATTATCATAGGCAGTTAGCACATGCTCAATCTGATGAACGGTTTGAAAGATATAGGCAAAAACCGTTTTGTAATCATCAGCGTCAGTTGCAGTGGAAAAACCGGTAAACAACTCTAGCTTTAGTAACTGGAAAACATTGGGGAAGTCGTCAATGTGAGTCTGCAGTCACTTCTGGAATCATCACCTCTGAAACTCTGTCCAAGCATTCGCTGTAGGAATCTTACTAATATAATTATCTGGTCAGTTCTTTGCTTTCACACTTATTCAGCTATATAGTACTGACAGGAATACATGAAGGAAAAAGACTGAAGAACTCATTAACTAATTCAAAGTCCCTACTATTTGACTGTATCACATGATTTATCTAATCTTTTAAATCGCATCCAACCTTTTTTGAAAATAAAAATATGGGTGATTCCATTCGAACAAGAATCATCTCGACTCTTTGAAATTCCTCTTAAGGAGGACGCACTTTTAAAACCAAAAAAAAAAAAAAAAAATTGGACGCTGTTTTCATCATGTTCTAGGACGTGCCATAAATACTGTGTAAACTTCTCGCTCTTAACAACAATATTTATAAGCTCCTGGTATAGACTGACAGCTTCTGAAGACATTTTAACAAATATGAAGAATTAAACCAAGTGACAAGATTACATAGTGGACGTTCTTCGTTAGCATAGTTCACGCACAATTTCAAAAACAAAAAAGCTATGTTTACCACAATCTTCTGCAAATTTTCGACAGTCAGTAATGTGGAGATGTAGGGGTTCAGACGACTGTCTTCATCAGGCAAGCACAAAAACTTCACGTCACTATGTCATGTTCGATCGTCTACACGATTGTCTGCTTTTTGAATCGGTGGCCGAGCGTAGCCTCCGCCACTTGTAAGGCCAGTCCTCCACTTCTCACGCAGCTCGGTATTAAACTCACTACGGATCAGAAACCGTATTCCAGGATTGGACAGTCCCTTAATATTCTTCACTTCAACTTTCTCTCGAATGAAGTGTTGAATAGCCAAGGACTCCAGGCTCCTCAAAATAATGTAGGTCTCTCTTTGAGTTACTGACTGCCGAAAATATATCTCTAGTTTGGTAAACATACCTGTTTTGCTTTTGAAATTGTGCGTGAACTGTGCTAATGAAGATGACGCTATCTGACGATTTATTATAATAAAAAATTGTTCACTCCCTGATTAGTTAAATGCCCACAAACAGCAAAAGGAAGACATGGAATTTAATTTAATTTTCGGCAAATTATTGTTTGGCTTGGTCACCTAAAAACAATGCACATCATGAATACGTACCCCAACATCAATCAGACACAATAAAACGTTCATACTTACAATATAAAAACGATACACAAATAAAATTAGCAGGTGAAGCCAGAGGTGTTGCTTTTGCTGTTTGTGGGCATTTTACTCAATCAGGGAGTGAACATTTTATTATTACAACCTACGTCGCCTGCAAAGTAAACTTGTTGGATTCTGACGATTTATTATTTCTACAGTACAGAGGACATTGTATGATCGTATGATTGTATGATTGTATGACATGCTGTGTACACAAAACATTCAACAGAAAACAATTACTCATAGAGCGAAATATTTCATTATTCACGTAGTCAGTCCCTTGTAGCCACCATCTGTTTTGAACCAAAATTCTAATTTGTGCTAGTATTTTTTGTAATATTTCCAGAATTTTGTTGTGCCAAAAAAATCTGCTCACAACGTGCAGCTGCTTAACGGAGTATCTAACCGATCAAAGCAGCGTTGCTCGTGTCGGTTACCATGGTCATTTTTGAAGTCAGCCATAGATGAGGAAAAAATGTTGTTCCTTGTGCTTTTTCCTTCTTATTCTCTATTTTCAAAAGTAGAAATCATTTTTATTTTCTCGGCTCTGTCAGGCCTCACGACCTACATTGTTACTCAACAAAACGTATTTGCTATTAAGCCTATCACTTTCAGTACTCAACAAATCGTCTTCACTTGCACTTGGAATATAATTATTTGATTCTTCTTCTGTAACGTATGTATTTTTCGAAAAAGAAAAAAACAAACAAAATTAAACTAAAATTAGAAGAAAAAGTACTTCTTGGTTTATTTTTTGCTAGCCTTGCCTGCAACAACTTAGGGTTTAAATCTGTTCTGATAATTCACAATTTAAATAGTAAATATAAAAAAAAACAGTAACTTAAAGATAGTTTGGTTTGTTTCTGCTGCTTTAATCGTCATTGTTGAATTTGTACTATAACATTAGGCGTTTCACAAAGTAAAAACCAATGACAATTTCCAGCAACTGTTAAAGTGCAAAGATCAGACTTCGTCCAGTGAGTATAAAGAAAAAAAAATGAAAACACATCAAACTCACACGTACGTCTGAAAAGTGACTTAAAAGCCATTAAAAAAAATTGTTAATCGGTCATTGCCTAACCGATTAAAACCAACTGCGGCAGCAATTATTTTTGTCTTTTGTGAAGTGGCTTCTGCAGGTTATTGCACAAGTGGTAACATTACGAAAACACATGGGATAGAAAAATTACATAGAAGTTCCTTTGTTCCTTTATCTCCAAACAAATTGTTAAACTCCTTCTTTCCTAACGAATTCTTTTCACAAATTAATGGCTGAAGATGCTAACTTGGTAAGCTACGAGAAAAGTTGGGTGTTTAGGAGACGTTTACAAAAAAAGGAGTGGTTTCACGTAGAACTAACCATTTGCCCATATGGTAGAAAACATATTTTACTACAGATTTCACTCGAAAAATCTTGCTAAGATTTCATTCGAGAAATCTTGCTAATATCAGAAAAAGTATATTGCTGTCAGTTCCTGTCTACTAATAGTTCCTTTAATCATAAAAAAAGTTGCAAAAAATCACACAAGTTTCCTACAATCGACCAATTTCCATTTTGGGACAAATCTATAGTGCAGCTATTAAGGTCGTGGAAGAGGGGGGGGGGGGAACAAAGGGAGCCAGGGGTTTAAAATCTGGAGGCAGGAGCACAAAATTCAAGATGAAAACAAATAAACAAATTTAAGCTAATACAACCTTTTATAAAATTACTGTAAAAAATGATGCAATGTTCTCCCCAAAACTGTTTAGTAATTGGGGAGGACACATTAACTGAAAAACTGTTTAGCCGTTGGGGTCCCCACCCAAATGCTGTTTAGTCATATACGGAGGAGGCAACTGACGCTGAAATTAGCACTTCGGGTATAAAATATAACCAGAAACGTTACTGTTTTTTTTTAGTATAGCTTTCTATTATTGATTTGGTGGAAACTTTGCTTTCCCTCATAAAGGTGGTGAACGCGATGGTGGATGTCAAACGGCACAGTTTTGGAAATGTCAATTGGTACATTTCTTAATGTTCTTGCATAAACGATAGGTCGGGTGATTTTTACTTGTAAACCTTGTAGGCTCGGGCAGAAATAAAGTAAGTTTCAGGGCGAGTACATTGTTTTGTATGCTACGTCGGACGGATTTCTATTTATGATTTTTCCACCCTTTGTTTATTACCTCCAACTTTGATCGTTAATTGTAAGGAGCGTAAGTCAAGCGTCCCCACTATTTTGGAAAGGGGCTGAGGCCGACAAGACTTGGCTTCTTGTATGAATCGGGTTTGTGAGTATCCAACAATATATGAAACTAATTTAGGCACCTCCAGTGATAAATTGAGCCTTTGTAAGACGTAAATTTGAAGCTTTGGGGTTTTAATGATAAAAAGCTAACAATTTGGAAAGCCCGAAATTATTACTAAGGCATTGTTAATTACTGCGGGGAAAATGATGGATGCAAGCATAAAACAACCAACAACTTTTTCCACTTAAAGTTATAGAGTATTATTCACCAAGGTCTGTATCCTGTGAACAACCTCAACCCCGTGTTTGACTAACCAAAACCGAAACGTCTTTCAAGTGAGGGAACCTCCTCAGTTCTGCATCTCACGAGGTATCAATGCTGGTTTACACTTGGTGGTAATGTGGCACTATACCCATGGTAGAATTTGTGACGATACCCGTAAATATACTGTGGTATCTACAGAGCCTAAACTTCATTTTTTACAATATTATTTAACCTTGACTTGAACGAATATTCTGTCTCGCCCAAGGAACACGTCCCTTATGCGCCTGATTAGTCTGTGCGACCGTTAAATGCATCCAGCAATCTAGTTGTCAGTGGTAATTGCATTAAACCCACGACTATATTGTGATCTGATTAATCAGAAGAAGAGTTTGCTTAGACATGTAAACAATAACAGGTATTAATGCACGGTGGTGACGTCACGCCAACACATCCCAATGCTAAAAGTGTAGCCGTTTATATACGGTTAATCTGAAAACCCACACACGTGACCGTGGGTTAATTTTGATAACCCACACTTTTTTTGATAATCTAACACTTTTCCGTGCTCTACACAACCACTGCTCTACCATATGACATACTTTGCAAAACTACCGTACACAACACAAATTCAACCAACATAAATAACACATTTGTAACCTGCGACATTTATCATACTAAATCGAAAAAAAAAAAAACCTCGCGTAGGTTACTATGCTAGGACCCCACCCATGGAGGAATGGCTCAATCCGCCAACCTTTCGCTCTGACAGTAATTAAAACTAGGCTACCGACACTTGTAAACACACCTAAATACACCTAAAAACATACGATACTCAAGCGAACAGCACATTTGTAACCTGGCGACATTTTCTGCACTAACACGAAAAGAAAAAAACAACCTCGCGTACGATGCTAGCCCCCTTCGCACCCCCATCCATGAATGAATGGTCCAAGCCGAATCCGACAACCTTTCGTTCCGACGGTAAGAAAACTAGCCTACTGACACCTTCTAAATCACGCCTAAAAACCTACGAGACTCAAGCGAATAGCGCATTTTATACGCTATATCTTATTTAAACCAATAAAGTAGAAAAAATACGGTTTTACCTTAAACACAAACGTCGGTGACTGGGACTGGATATAGGGACGTCCTCGCGTACGTGAGACTTTCGCAGACAGGAAGTTTAAACCGGAAGTTTGAGTTCAGGAATTTACGTCATGTTTCACAAATAAAATTTTCAAATAAATTTTTTTTTTTAAATCTTATATAACTAGATATGTTGGCTCGACGTCACACCTTCGCATTAAAATACATACCCGTGAGCCGTAGTCGATTTAACGGTTATAATTGCTCTTGAGCTCGAACGGCTAGTCCACTATCTCGGGGCTGGAGGGAAACACTCGTAGGCTTCGCCCACTCGTGATTCCCTCCACCCCCTCGATAGTGGACTAGCCGTTTCTCGCTCGCTCGCAATTATAACCGTTAAATCGACTACGGCTCACGGATATCTACTACTTAATCACATGAATTAATGAACAGCTTGGAGGCAGTCCCACCTGGAGGTACCACGTCATATAAGTTAGAGGGGGATTTGGACCATAAAACTACAGAAATATTAAACCTTTGCAAAGGCCAATCGCGTCAAACCTTTTAACCTGATAATGAATTTCCCTGTTTAAATTTAATTTCAGGAATGGTATTGCTAATGTGGTATTTGAACAACATACTGAACAGTTATACAGCAAGATGTGGTCAGACCTGAAATTTCAGGTATAAAATTCTAGGAAAATAGGAGGATATTTATAAAATAAAATGTCATCAGCAGTGAATCAGTGCGATGACATCTAATTCGTGGGTCAGTAAAAAAGATGCAATGTGAAGATAATGATAGTAAAATGGGAATGATTATCATTGGGATGGATATATAGTCAAGTTAATTATGTACCCGAAATTAATAAACACTCTTAGGATATATAGGGTTATGGAAGGCTAGACGTATTAATCTGTATATTAATCTGTAAATGTAAAGGCGAGCGTAGTACAAAAAGAATACTATTGAAAAATGCATTGAGTCAATCAAAGTCTCGTTACAGACAAGTAAAAATAATGAAGTGGTAATTGTAACAAAATCTCCATTGGATAAATGTTTACCGATTCGTAAGAAGGGGAGGAAAACACTATAAATGATTGGTTGTGGAGAACTCACACAATTTCAAGAAGAAAGGCAGTTAAAGACATAGGGTATCTTGTCCACTGAAGAGTTTTCTTTTCTTTTTGGTTCACATAATTAACGTGATGTGCGTTGGATTGGTTGTTGTCAGATGTTAACGAAAGTGTATTTTCGTTTTAATTTTGCGTAGTTTTTATATACTAAAAATTGTTTTTTTTAGGGTTTTTTTTTCGACTTAGAAAAAGTAAAAACGAATAACTGTAGGAGAGTGTCCTTTATAGTCCTACTAATACTTAACGTCAAGTTAGAGTTGTTTATATGTGAAGGTCTGAGAGTGAAAGTGTGAGAGTGAAATCCGTGCTCTGTCCACCACCTATTTTGTTTACCCCTCTTAGGTAGACACTTTGAAATAGGTTCTTATAGACACTGGGTTTTTAACCTAGATAACCTAGTAATTTGTAACGTAGGTTTGTATGTCACCTAGATAAAACTCACAATGTGTGAACTTTCATTGACACATTGAGTTTCTGTGAGACAGAAGTTTGAAGTTTTCGGGTTCTGATGCTAAAATACTAACATGTTAAGAGGTCCGAACTTATGACTAAGGCATTTTGAATTATTACTCTGGGAATGACGTTGCAATAAAAATGATAGATAAAAGTATAAAACATGGACTACCTTTCCACCTAAAGTTAAGTTAATTCTTACCTCGGCCCCAATTCTGAGAACTCTCAACCCGACGCTGAGTATACCAAAACCGAAATGTCTTTCAGAATACGGAACCATCCCTAATTAATTCTACACGTCAGGAGCCATGACCCTAAAATTATTTAGTCCTTGCACTGTGTATGGTAACATTTTGCGTTTGAAACTGTTTGGAAAACGCTAACTGAACACAGAAAAATCTTTGGTGAAAATTGTAACTTTATAAAAATTTTTATTAAACATTTTCATCCTATAAAATTAATTAAAACTATCAGATTACTAACCAGCTTAAGCACTCTGTCGGTATGACTGAAGTGAATTTAGCCATGTCGTAGTATTTAATCGAGGTACACAAAAAAGTAACCCCTGAGTATTCAATGAAAAGTGCTCGTGCATATGAATAGACGATTATCCCTCGCCCCTTGGGGCGTCGGACGAACGTCTAACTGGAAAATCGTCTAATGGGATAACTGTCTAATATCTGCATAAATAAAAACTCTGGAAAATAGTCTTAAAGGAATATCGTATAATGGTAAATCATCTAAACGGAATATCGTATAATGGATAATCGTATAATGGATAAACGTCTAACTGCGGTTTCTGATGTTATATGTATAGCTGCAGCGAGCGCAGCAACGCGAGCAAGGCAGGGGCATTAGACGATTTTCCATTATACGAATTTTCAGTTGGACGATTTTCCATTATAAGAATTTTCTGTTAGACGTTTTTCCGTTATACTGTTATATGGTATACGTTCTTCCAATTATGCGATTTTCCAGTTAGATGATTATCCTTCGCCCCTTTTATAATACCACTTTCTTACTTTTTTGTTAGTTTCATTGCACCTCTCTCTTACCACAGCACTGCTGTTTAGTATGGGTTAGTCATATAACATTATTGGAATTTTATGGTGGTGTACAACCTGTGCGATAGGTTATCACAATGTTTTGCTTTTTGTGTGGGATTATAACATTTAAGAATTAAAGAATTAAATTTCAAAACAGTAGCTCTAAATGTATGGAGGTTAATAAAAATAAGAAAAATGATCTTGTCATTATTTTAAAAGCTAGTTCTAATGGATCACTGAATTGCTTTTATTCAAATAAAACAAGAAATTTGTTTGTTAATGCTTTGAAGAAGACTGCAGTTGCGTAGATCAAGAAAGCAAATATACATAAGGGCTATAAATTGTGTAACCTTGCCGTATGGATCTGGATTAAAGTTAAGATGATTTCACTGCCTAATTACGCTATCGTGCAGTTGATCAGGTAAAAGATGGTTGAAACACAGCAATAATTATAGACAACACGAAACATTTTGTCATGATAACCATCTGGTCGAAAGTTCGTTGTCATTCATCCATACACCCAACAACTCATTATTTAATGCTTTCCAAATGCAGTTTTGAAAAAGACCAGTTTCCAAAAGAGCACATCCAACAGCTCAAGTATGCTTAAGACTGACATTCCTAAAAGTAACCCAAGAGCTCCTCCTATGTCAGAAAAAAACGCTAAATATCTATAACTAAGAGACTCTTCAATTATTTCTATATTACAGTGGGGCATGATAACATAAAAGTCAAACAAATTTTCTTTGATGTTATCTTTCAGGAAGTAATCCTCCCAATACTGAAATTTTCTGCATGGCTTTACACAATTGCAGCCTTTGGCCGAAATGCTTAGCAGGCTAAATTCTGTTGCATCATACATATTCAGGAACTCATTGGCAGTCACACATTTGGGTATGGTAGAAGGCATAGTTTCCATAAACGGGAGTCTGGAAAGAATAAACAAGAGCTGTTGACGAGTAAGCCATTACGTTGCACAACAAGACAATTAAACTAACGTT
>JAHWFP010230147.1:180-19208 GCA_023313725.1 Lithobius niger | reverse complement strand
AAACGGACCCCCTCCGCATCCACTCCTCAAGGATCCTTCCCTTGTTGTCAGTATTAGGTCCTCCCCACTGGACATGGTGGCTGTTAAAGTCGCCCAGCAATAGGAACGGGGCAGGAAGCTGTCGAACCAGGTCCTCCAGGTCACCAACCCCAAAGACCTCATCCGGTGGCAAATAAAGCGAACAGACAGTAATATCCAATTGGAAAGAAACTCGAACTGCTACCGCCTGAAATCTAGTGTGCAGAGGCACACTGGCATGCGGCTGAGAGTGTTGAACCAGCACTGCAACACCACCATGTGCACGTGGCACAGGGTCTGCATCCAGACGGTAGACAGAGTAACCCCTAACAACCGGATTATCCGACGCCTTAAAGCAAGTTTCCTGAAGGCAGCAGCACAGAGGTCGCCAATGCGACAAAAGCAGCCGCAGCTCTTCCGCATGGGTCCGATAACTTTGACAGTTCCACTGAACGATGGTATGCGCAGGCATTAGGGCGGGCTTAAGACAAGACCATCCTCCTCAACTCCTCCTCTGGGCGATCCGAAAACATCTGAATCCTCACCCGAATCAAAAGATGGAGTGAGGGTTAGAACAAAGTTGTCCTCGGAAGGAGGAAAAAGTCCCGGAGAATTGGAACAGGAAATCTCTTCCTGCTCCATGGGCAGAGTAGTATCACAATGTTGAGGGGACGCTATGGACCCCTCAGCAAGCTGGCCGTTCAACGACCGTTTCACCGTCTCTCCCGGTGGAGACGTCTTCACAGGCGGAGTTGAGGCTTTACCGGCAGAAGCCTTCTTCTTCGACGGCTTCTGTGGCGCACTCCGGGCAGGCGGAGGCTTAGCCGAAGCCTTCACCTGCCTGGGAACAGTTAGAGCATCAGGAACAGGAACAGTAACAGGAGCAGAAGCAGAAGCATGTGCAGGGTGGGCAGAAGTCGACGGCACGGCAGCAACTGGATCTGAAGCACCCAAAAGACCCTGTAAAGATGGATGTTGCTGGGTCAACAAAGTAACAAGCATGCCCACCGTCCTCGTCAAAGACCTGAGCTCAGCGCGCAAATCCGCCAAATTAGCAGACTCACTAACTGGGCCAGGCAATGACGCACTGCACACCTGGGCAAAAGAACGTGTTAGCGTCGGCGCCGATAGTTTGGCTTTCTTCCGGGCCTCTAAGTAGGAAAGCCCGTCCTTAACCTTCAATTCCTGAACACGACGTTCCTCAACATAAACATGGCAGTCCCGTGAAGAGGCCTGGTGCTGACCACCGCAGTTGACGCAGCGCGCCGGGGTAGCACAATCAGTGCCCTCATGGGCTGCCTGAGCACAGCTAACACAGGTTGGCTTAGCCTTACACGAACCGCTGGTATGACCAAAGCGTTGACAGCGGTAACACCGCATTGGGTTCGGGACATAACATCTGACCTTCAACCGCAGGTAACCGGCAGTAATGTGCTGCGGTGCAACCGGCGAATCAAAGGTCAGGAAAAAGGTGTCAGTTGGCTGGGCACCATTCTCGCCTTTCCGCGTCAAACGCCTAACGGCCGTAACGCCTTGTGACCTGAGTTCGTCCAGGATGACATCATCACTGAGACCCCTCAAATCAAAGCACGTCACGACCCCCCTTACTGCTATTTAAGGTACGATGCGGCTCCACACGCACCGGGCATAACCCCAGTGCACTCGCCTTCAAAAGCCTCTTTGCCTGAGCATCGTCCACAACCTCCACAAGGTATCCCCCAGCACGGAGCCGAGAGACACTCTTCGGATCTGAACCACAGATCCCCTTTAGCGCTTTGTGGACAGCGAAAGGACCGAGTTGTGTAACATCTCGGCCCTCACCTGTCACCACCAGGAACTTCGGGACTTGGTCCCGACTCTTACGAACGTCTGGTAACTGGGCACTAGGCCCAACCATCTCAGGTTCCCTCCTCTGGCGCTTGCTAGTGCGGCGAGGAGGGGAAGAATTTTTGGGGGAAGAAGATTTTGTGGGGGAGGGGAGGGAAGAAGTTGCCATAGAGAGCAAAAAAGAAGTCGCGGCGGTGCGCTCCCCAGAAAAGAAAGCCCCGCGCGGCACTCGGGTGATGCAGGGCCGGAAGCCGCATATCCAGGGCCCTGCACCAGGAAACTAACAACGCCGTCTATCTCGGTGAGGTGGCAGCCTAAGCATGCCGAGAGGCGAGGCCACCAAGGAAGCCGTACACACCACCTCCCTCGATAACCCAAACAGTTCGGGTCCGTGATGCAGATGGATACAGCACAAGCCGCCTCCCCACATCGACAGGACCCGAAAGGTCATAGCCGATTGACCTTAGGCCGGCTCGCCCAGGCCACCCGTCCTCCGGAATAAGGAGCCAAAGCCCGAAAGCCAGGATCTCCGCCTCCACGGATTACTAGGTTGCAGCACACGGCCAACATGCTGGGGGATGAGGATGAAAAGCCCAGTAGCCAGAATGGGCAAATCGGAATCAAACCCAAAAGGGGATTCAAACCGCCAAACATCCTCTAAGCAGCCACCCCGGGCCCGGTTTGTCTGGATGTCCCTTCACCTCTTTCCGACTAGTGCTTGCGACGGGTGTTAAACCTGCCCGCCATACACACCGTAGGCGCACTCGCAAACCGTAGTGTTGAGGTTGCTAGTGTTCAAGACGGACAAAAAACCCTCCGCCATGCAGACCCTTGGCACACTAGCAGACCGTGATCTTGGGTTCCCTTTTAGTCGCCTTCTACGACACGCAGGGGTACGGTGGGCTTATTCTACCCCCAGCCCACAGGATCTCATGAATGATGCAATGTCGGTAGCCTGTAGGTTTACACTTTTAGACTTTCGTCTGGTTTTGTTTTTTAGCTCTTCAACGAAAGTCTAAAAGTGTAACCTTCTACTGCCCACCGATATTGCAACATTCATGCGACCAGACACAGTTTGCAGGGTAGTAATGATGCGTGACTTGCATCCCAATTATAGTCGAGTTAAACGGGTAGTTGTGTATTTCAGCTAAAAGTGGACAACCAAACCAAATGTCGATAGGTTGATTTCGAGCCTCGAAATTGGCAACCTGCTACGATGGAAAGGTCCATTTCTTTCGTAGATGCTGACTTGCAAAGTAGCTGAATTGTTTTAAAGTGAGTGGCAACAGTCACTGCATGTGCGAGCATTGATGCCTCTGTAAATAAAAAAAATACAACGTGAAATAATTTGCCAGTGCGTGGTACCTACATGAAATGTTTCTAAATTGGTTGAAACAATCAAGGAGATTAACTTAGAGCAGGAGCTTGCCTAGATACTGAATGCCAACTTCTTAGTGATAGGGTTTTATAGCATTCAGAAAAAAAACACAGGTATGCATCTTTTCTGGGTGTGCGGGAAAATCTTGGCAGAAAATTCTCGTTACATAGAAGGGTTGTGCCAAGGGAGGTAAGTGGGGAGAAGAGTGGGAAGAACAAGGAAGGAGATGAGGGTGGCTAGAAGAGACAGAAGAAGAAGAGAGGGGAAGGGAAAGGAGGAGGGAAGAAAAGATAGAAGTCCCTTTAACACTTACAAAATCTCGATGGATAAGTTCCTTTCCTTTATCCCATTGAACAAATATGGGAGGGTTGTGACAATGGAGGGGAGGGGTAAAGAGGGGAGAAAGGGGGAAAAGAATGGGATGAGGAGGAGGGAAGAAAATGGGTAAAAAGTGGGGAGAAGAGAAGCATGGGAAAGGGACAAGGGGAGGGAGCAAAGTAGGAAGGGTAGTTAAAACCGACAAGAAATTCATATCATATCAAAAACCAAAACTGGTAAAAGGTAACAAATGGTTCGGCCCTTCAAAGGAGTGATATCAACATGCCAAAAAAAATTTGCCAAGTTAATTGCACCGCTTAATAGTTCGAAGGTTAAATTAAAACTAGAACATTGCTGCTTTCGGTAACAATGTTCAACTTTTCATTTAACATCCAAAGTGTTATTAGGTGCGATTAAGTTAGCGGCGTTTTTGTGTTGATATCACTCCTTTGAAGGGCCGAACCATTCGGAACTTGGCAGCCCCTTTGACCAGTTTTGGTTTTTGATATGATATCACTCTTTTTTTTAATTGTGTATTTGCTGAACTCCACGACCGTGCAGATGTGTAATAAAGTGGCACGTGGACAAGCAATTGGATTTCAACAATTTACTACTACTTTTGGCCTATAGGCCTAACCATACTCAACTTAGTCACCTCTTTATAGGTTTTAATTTTGTGGTAATTTGTTTTATTTAGTTAGTTTTGGTATGTTGATATCACGCCTTTGAAAGGCCAAACCACCCTCCACTTGGTGGCCTTTTTACCGGTTTTGGCTTTGTTTATTTTGGCTTGTTTTACAATCGGTTTATTTTTCGTGAATTGGATTTCAATACAATTTCTTTGCAACGTTGTTTAGATTTATCGTGCTACACTAATGTGTGTCTAGGCACGCACGGCAGTATACACGTTCTCATTGTCCGAACTTTGGTCGTCCAATGAGAGACGATGCTGACAATACTATGGTTATAATGGTTATAACAATATTTTCGTACTTACGCGCCCTCCCACGCCATTCCCGTTACGCCCCAGGCTCCAAACCATAAAAGGTACGCAATTCGTATTGTACTGCATCCATTCATCCAATTTCATAGCTGGAAACCTTCCCGTTATCTTGGTATCAATGAATAATCACCCTATGGGATTTAACATGGGGATGACCAAACTAGCTACTAGCTAGCCAGCTAGATAGTAACTAGTAACAGATTTTCAACGTTATTGAGGGTCAGATTTTGCAAAGAAAGCAGGTTATAGCTGGCATTTCTACACGAGTTAATTTTTGTCAGGTGGGTCATTGTTCTCGTTTAAAACACAATTTATATTTTTGTACAGCATTATTATTTTCCCTAAGTACCTGAAATGTGCCCAACTACGTTTTAGGATGACACTGACGCTATGGTGTCATGCTACAATGGTTTACAGCCTCGACAATTGAATTGATGAGATGTTGGTTGTGATGTTTGTTGCCTAACTTGCCGTGACACACTAGCGTGTGTCTAGATAATTATCAGTGCCTGGAGGAGGATGGGTCAGGTTCACACCAGATCATGTTGCTTACGAGTAAAATTAATGGATCAGTCAAACAACGAAATATTGCATACGCAGTTTGCTTTCCTAAGAAGACCAGACATCGGGAGGGGCTAAGACCGGGAAACTCAATCCACTGTGCAGCATACACGATGCCAACTACTATGTGCGATTATGTTGTATTATTTTTGTAGATTGTGGTGGATGGTTGATTAATACTTCTTTGGTAAGTCTTCTTATTTATGAGGTTGACACTGTTACGGCAATGTAGACACTGGCTCCTTGTGTTTCGTTGTTTATTATAATTTTGAATTTATTGTAATTTGTTGTATTTGTAAATTGGTTGATTTACGATTATTTTTTTCAAATGTAAATTATGTAAATACTCATCTTGTTTTTGTTCTGTTCCTTATGCCAATAAGGGTCGATTTAGTAAAGTATTAAAATTTAAATGGTAACAGTTGTTACTCTCCTGATTTTTAGGCAATACCATTCCCAGTCAGGGTTCAGACACAGCAGTTCGATTCATTTTGAACGACGGATTTGAACCAGGATACAATGATTACCGTCTCTCACTGCCCAAAATAATGGTAAGAGTTCTACAATATTACGTATGATGCATTCCATGCCACAGGAAATAGCGTGTAACATAACTACTCACCAGGCATCTTTCAATTAAATAATGAAAATGTACTTTTTCTTATTTTCTCTAAATATATATTTTTTCCACATAACTCTTGCATCTTATCGGTACAATAGGTGCTAGGGCACTTCAGTTCAGAATAAATGAAACAGCACATAATTATCTCACCTGGGTCCACACGACACAAAGGTAGCCTGATCTTCACTGCGAATAATTTGATGACAGTGATGTGAAGGTGAATTCGGCTTTAGAGGAGAAGCGGTTCATTAAGCCTGACAATCTGTGAGGATTGTTGGTACGTGTGACTCCCCCCCCCCATTGCCAACCCCACAGTTAAGGTACTTGCATACAATATGTCGTGGGGTTATTCGAGGCATCCCGGGAATTCCAAATTAACCTAAATGATGGAACAGGGCTAGTTGCGGTTCAGTTTTGGTGATGTGTTAATTTTAAATATGAGCGATAGTATGCTCAGGCTCACCTGACGTTCAAGGGCAACACTAAGGGCCCGAAATGAATTGTTAACTGCATTTGGCTTACTTGGGACAAGCTGGATTAAGTTAGTTTGGGGTTATTTCATACTTTGACTGGTAAACTAAGTAGCTACGGGTTGCAGTGCTGAACTAACAGCAGGGTTGGTCAGGTTTGAGTTTAAGTTCGGTAATTCGGGAAACTGGGAAAAATACTACATAAACGGCCGAACTTACTTTGGATTGGGTTGGCTGGAGGGGGAGGTGGAATGACTTAAAATGCGGAATGACTTCAAATTCGCTTCACCCCCTGATTGTTGAGAGCACCAGGTAGAAAACCAAGCGACCTCGAGCCATTACAATTGATGACCCACACCAACTACAGGCAATTTGTAGCTTACATATTGTTACAATAATTGGTCACATAACATCATTCAGCAAGGAAGGGACATTATGTTGAAGTTACAATGGTTTGTAAAATATGACGTTATTGGCGGAGCGAGCGAGCGAAGCGAGCGAAGCGTAGCCTATAACGGACACCAAATTGCAAAATGTTGGTTGGTCCGTTGGTCTGTTGGTTGCACATTTTTAGTCTGGGTGGAGCCCAAACGAAAGATCGGATTGGAATGAAATTTGGTACAACGCTTGATACCCCAAACAGTATTGCTGAGCCAAAATTTGACGTAAATCGAACAATTATTACGGGAGAAATAACAAATTTTCGAATTTATTTCTAACACTCACCATTGTAAATTTGGAATCGTGAATAGTTAAGGAATTCCGACGACGCATACATCTTGCTAGTGGTACTCAAGTGAACTTTAAAAAAAAAGCCAAAATAAATCATCGTAGCTTCCTTACAGCTAACAATCTTTTTTGACATAACTCAACGAAATAATAACATTTGATCATAACACTTTAACCACTAGAGGAAAACAAGCAAATGGGAAACAAACCAGAAGGATTCGTTAACGACTCACATTCGTTTCATGTAAAAAAGAATGCTTGCAGGAATTCAGCCAACATGGCAACCAAAGTGGCGTTGACGCTATCAACGGGAATCTCAAATTTGAAACATCAAATCGCCACTGCAGGAGGAAACCGTTCATATAATACGACAGACACAGCAGACTACGTATTTATATCACAACACAGAACAATAATTTGCCTTCGTATTGTAATTTCAAGATTCCTAGATTGCTATGGAAACTACACTCTCCATCCCGTGTTGCCAGAATAAATAGGCCTAACATCGAACCCAATAGGCTTAAGTTCTCTACTGTTGTCGCTTACGAAACTAAAATGGGACTAACAATTAGGCTTAAAATTGGGATTTTAGAATTATTTAAATTCTATCTTTAGAGCCAAGCTACCACCGGCTGATCAACAATTGTAATAATTCCAATTAAAAAAAAATTAGCGTTTGGCGTTGCAGTACGTGCCAGAGGTGTGCGCTTCAACATTGTCGTAGAAGGCAGCGTAGAGAGCCGCGGATGTTTCGAATCTTTTGATTGTTGTGAAGTACTATCGTTACTGTTGATTGTTTAGCTTGCAATTAAATGCTTTATTGCTAATATTTTAAATCTAGGAAAGATACTCTGCAGTAAATATAAACAATGTAAGCATTATTGACGGTGGCACGTTCTTTGCCAGCTTAACCACGGCGGCTAACGTTGTATTTTACAACGGCGGCGACGGCGCAAAGAGGCTGCAAATAGCGAAACGGATACTAAATATGGGTGCAAACGAAAGTATCTTAAAATTAATATGAAACGTAGCCTAGCTAAAATGTAAAAAAAACAGCAAAAAGCTTCAGCTCAACTGTAGCCGAATGAATATTGCCCCGAGCTTTTTAAGGACCATTAGCAAACATTGCACAGTCATTATAATGAGAGGAAATACAAATTTAAAATAAATGTTTCTTCGCTCCGCCTACAATAGGCCCAAAGCCTGTTTCCTAGTCTTAATCTTGGACTTGAATTCGTAAGTGACGTCATCAGTAGGACTTCGTTGGGGTGGCATGGTTTCAACGTTGGTAGTCCGAAATAAATCTCACAACAAGTGACAATTAGTGTCTAGGGCAGTTGAGCTGAATTCGTTCCCACAATCATCCTCGCCTTTTTTAATCCAGGCTTCGAACTAGCCATACTGCACGGACAGGGCACCTGAATGATATTGGCTAATTGATTCTGCAGAATTGTTCTGTAGAGCTGCAGTGGAGGACGTCATGCACTTCCTTCTCATGCGCTCCCGGTCGTTTTGGAACGAAGTAATTTTTCTCAGCAATCTGTAGCAATCCTGCATTGTAGGTGGTATTGGAAGTTTGGCCTCTTACCAGTTCGAAGAACTAGTGCACTCTGCAGTGGTTACTGAAGCCGTATATTATCAATATTCAACGGATTATACGAAAAAGTCTGCTAATTTTAGGTTAGCCTGAAATAAATTAATGCGGCTTAGTTAGGATCTTTTGTGTCATATGTAAACTCAGTATTATTTAGAAGAATATATATTAAAACAGAAGTATATATTACTTTAATGGAAACACTAAATCTAACCAATTTCTCGTCATGTTGTACGTTAGTAGGAGAAAAGACTATAGTAAGACAGACACACACACAGACACACAGGTCAATGACCCCCAAAGTCAAAGGTTAAGGTCACAGTCGATGGCCCAACATCAAAGGTCAAGAACAAGATCATGGTCGATGACCGCAAGGTGGAAGGTCAAGGTCATTGTCAATGACTCCCAAGGTAAAAAGCCAAGGTTGTAGCCAATGACCCAAGGTCAAAGGTCAAGGTCAAGAGTCAATGACCCCAAGGTCAAGGTTAAGGTCGCGGGTCAATGACCACCCCAAAAACCGGATGTGACATCACATTCCCCATTCCATAAACCAGAAGTATCGTCATTTTCCAAGATGGCGGCCCCATGCAAACCAGAAATGAAAAAAAAGTTTCTAAATTCTACCAAATTCAATGTAAAGTCTACCTAATTCAATGTAAATTCGACCAATTTCAATGCAAAATCCATGTTCACCCCGTGGGATTTACCTCCTCTACGAACTTCGCGCTATGTTACTATCCCCATCTCTCCGACCCCCACTTCTCACCCCCCCCTCCCCCGGTGAACCAACTGTCCGGTGTTTTTCAATTTTTGCAGGAGGTACAGATGTATGCCAAGATTTAGATTAAGGGTTTGAATAATATCTCTGTAATGTGTGGTGCAGTGGCAACCCACACCACTGCGCTGTGACTGAGGTTGGCACTAATGACCAAGCTGTAGACGTGCCACTAAGCCTCAATCCCCCCTCTTGAACCGAAACCAAATAAATTTTTCCCTTTAAACCGTGTAAATTCTCCCAAATTCCATGTTAGATGAATAAAAAAAATATTAAAAAAAATCAGACTAGTTACCTCATCCACCCAGCTACTACGTTTCTCATCATTTCTCATCACACTTTACGTGACATCTTCCATATTTTCCCTTCATTACCACTTTTTCACCAAGAAATAAATCGGGAACGTGGGTCTTTTGCATTTCAAATTCGTCGAAAGAGCCACGAACCGAGGTTCCGTCGTGTTCCTTCAGTATGTAAGTGACTCGTATGGTTTTCAACACTTTTTTTAATCGTAAAGAGTTTTTAGTCCACGCCTGTTCATATCCTTTAGAAAATACCCCCTTTATATTAGAAGCACGTACGAGATCCTTAACTTTATACTTTCGTACCATCGTAGGTTTCTTGGATCCGACGCAGCAAAAATTTCGTTCTTCGTCGATCGTAACATCGGCGGGTTTCATTTTGACACGTTTATGATATCTTCTGTAGTACTGCGTGAAATATTTCTTCAAAATATCTAGCTACTGGTGATTCCCTCGTCTCATTAAGTTTTTCCACATCAACCAGTTTTTGAGCCCCGTCACTTTGACCGATTTTCCATACCTTCCGTAATTTTACCCTTGTTTTAATGAAAAAATGATGTTATATCGACCAAATCCGCTTCCCAAAGAGCATTCAGGCTCTGCACATTGATGATACGACAAGGAAAATTTCGTCTCGATGGTTTGTGAAGATCTCGAACTAACGTTTCCATAATATTATTGGTCATTTTTTATTATTCGCTAAATATAATTCGATTCATTGTACACTTTTGGATAGAATTTATAACGTTTCGCTCTTTCAATTCGGATAGAATCTTGACAATTTCGTTTTGATGGCTGTCACCACCACGTAGTTTGGTTCCACAGAGTACCTTTAACCTGTTAACCAACTGGCTGAGATCATCTTAGCATACATATTCCTCTAGAACTGGATGACCCTTTTTAGTCAATCCTTTTCCAGTTTTGAAGTTTTAATGTCCTCACAGATGGGTTTGATAGTTTTCAAATATTTTGATAATCGATTATTTTTCGGTTTGTTCATTAGAGGATAGTTGTTTTGGTACATAGTATTGGGATCTTTGAAGAAACTGCCTTAGGATGCCAAGACGTCTGGTGAATAGGTTCTATCTTGCAAGTCTTAAAAAAAAAAAAAAACTCCACAACTGTATACATATAGTTTTCCTGCTACTGCACTGTCATTCTCGTGTATCTTCACGGCCTTATCCCGCATCTGCATTTCTTGCTACTCAATGTTGTTACATATCCCAAAGGCAGGATCGACATCTTTCGTCTGATTAATTTTATAATCATAAAAAGAAGGCAGCTGTAGGTCTGATTACCTCATTAGGTAACAAACTGTAGAGGGTTCTTTGCGTTTCTGGAGGGAACATGGTGGGTGGTGTTGAAACTAGACATGAGGCGGAGACTGCTTTTGTCCTTAGCTCATTCCAGTGTACACAAACGTGGTGGTACGAGTAGTGCTTCAATATTGACGGGCGTTTCTTCCACTCTAGGGGGAGGTAGCTATGTGGTATTAGGTGACTCCACTTATAGTTGTCCATCTTCGTAGATCCAAATTCTTCATCGTCAGAAGGGTTGTGTGCCTCCTTTTTCTGTTCCTGTTTCGGCTGTTATTTTTTCTCGCGTGCTTTGGAAGTGGGAAGGGTCAACGTTTGCAGAGGTTCGATCAGCGACTAGAAAAACCGACATAAAGCTTCTTCTCCAGTCTCTTTATCGATTTTTTATATACAACATTATATACCAGCCATGTGAAAAATTTAAAAGTAGAAATCACATGTAAGCCAGCAGTAATATGCTGGAGGGGGGCAGAGCAAATGCCAAGATAAGGTCAAAAGTCCAAAATCAGGGGGGAGGGGAACGGTCCAGAGTTAAAGCTCGTGGGGGGGGGGATTTACATTCAGCCGCCCGTGTCCCTGGTCCATTTGTCCTGTATGTTGACTATTTACAGTTCGGTTGCTAGGGTTTTTTCGCCGTTATTTCTGGCTCAGGTCATTGCTGGCTGGCAATGGTATGGTGGTTTGCAGCATTAAGGCTAAGGTTTGTGTTTTTTCCCTCTCACCATAGGCACCCAATTTGAAATGGCGGGGAGGAGATCCATCGGAAAGAAGGGCACAGATAACTAAAAAAAATACAAGGAGGAACATTTCAAATAAAGTTCAAACATCATTCACCCCAATACATTCTAAAAAATGAGGTCTAAAAGAATAGCTATCATAAAAAAAACAGAAAAACAGAATCAGTATTTTAATACTTGTCTTGTGGCTAACATGTCTGTAACTTTTCACTGTGTGTCAATTTGATTTACCGCAGATTGCTTTTTTACCTTGCGTGAAAGTGACCGAACACATGGTCACTCAAAAAAGCTGCTTGTCAGTCGGGCAAGCCATAATTTTAGAAAGTTTTCCGTTGCTAATCGCGTGGTGACAGGTTGGAACACATTACCTGGTGATGTTGTTGTGGCGTCGTCACCTGCTTTTTTTAAAGCTAAACTTAAAAATACGACCTTTACAAATTTTTAAGACACCCCTTCAGACGTTACTTTACTCTCATATTTTTTTTTATTTTTTATTTTTAATTTCCCCATCTTTTTAACTTGTGAAATGCCACCAGCCAGCAGACCATTTTACCTATTGTTAGTGTTAGTGGCACTTTGGAGTCCTTCTCTGTCGTGTGCAATTTAGATGTGGACAAATCTTATTATTATTACGTAATTGACTCTTCTAATATAAGCTATTGGATTTACATAAATTGTAAGCTTGTATGTCTTATTGCTGTTATTCCACAAAAAAGTCCATAACGTTGACGCTCATTACTGTGGAACACTGCATCAAATTTACTTCCAACAGAGTGGAAATTCTCCATATTTCGCTTACTTCCACACTCCAGATAGTTCCTTATCTAGCTAATTTTCGACTACAGCCTGCAGACTTCTTCAGGCTCTTCGAAGGTAAGTTTATCTTCTGTTTACATCCTTCGTTGTGAACACGATCGCCATCCGAGTGAAATGATGTGGGACAGAGCTGAGACACTGATTCGATCGAATTCTGGATGGGACAGACATCTGAGAAATTTGGAATCCATTGCAATTAAGCTCCATGAAATTGAAAACGTACCACTGATGAATATACAGGGCCCTTCCTCCCCTCAAGTGTCTAACCTAATTGGAGTCGACCTGAGAAAACAACTGAATGCAAAATGGAAACTGAGAGGTTGGGAACGGCCTACAGAAGACGTGAGGCTTGGCAGTGACGAAGGGCCTTCTAAATTCGGGAGGCTACGCGAAGCGGCGATTTCAAACTCGGATGACGATTGTGTTCACAACGAAGGATGTAAACAGAAGATAAACTTACCTTCGAAGAGCCTGAAGAAGTCTGCAGGCTGCAGTCGAAAATTAGCTAGATAAGGAACTATCTGGAGTGTGGAAGTAAGCGAAATATGGAGAATTTCCACTCTGTTGGTAGTAAATTGCTGTAATTATTTTTTTCTTAGAAGTTGGCTGATTACATTCAGTGTAATTATCTAATTGTAAATTTCCAATCTAATTGTAAATTGTAAGTTTGGTTTAATAAATTTGTGCAATTTTTGTGCATTTTACAGTACTGTTTTGGGGAATGTGGGAATATTGTCCAGGTGGTTATTTTCTAGAATGATTCTAGGGGGATTTTGTTCAGGGGATATTGTCATTGAATCATAAAAAGTGACTCAATCCTGAAAGTATGTCTTTTCACATAAAATCTGTAATGTTTCATTGTTTTGTAACCAAAAATCTATTTATTTTGAACTGTCTAAATCTGTACTTGAGCAGCACGAAAATGTCACCGAAAGAATAAAAAAAATTAAAGTTATGTTTAACGAAAACTTTTAGGTCATGGTACATGAAGAAGAAGTTGCGTCATTAAATAAGTACACTGATTACGAATTTGAAGGCAGTCTCAACTTAGAACCTCATATGACAACTGATTATAATATGCAAATTAAGCAGGTATGTTCATCAAATATAATATTAATACGATTGTAGTGTTGTGTGAAGCTTTTACGTTACATTATTATTAAGTACTTCGAATGACCACCCCCTAATCATTTGTTAACAACAACCAAAATAGGAATTAAGTTTCCCAGTACATTCGGAAGAAATTGGAATTATTTAAAACTTGAACCAACAATTAGTAATTGTACAATTTAGGTATTTTTGTGCGATCTTTCTTCAAAATTACTTTGGCTCAGCTATATTTTATTTAGATCTTTTAGACGGTATAAAGCAATACTGTGTTTGTGGTTTTCTATATTTACCTGCATTATTGTTTATTCGGTGAAAAAAAAACCATGTTCTATGTGAACTTGTGTGTTCTGTGCCTATTATATACACTGTGATAAAATCAACTTAAACGGCTCAATTTGTTCAACAATTAAAAAAAATCTGTAGCCTACAACCAGGAATTTTCTATAATTTTCTAACTAGGAATTATTTGATATTGTAAAATAAATATTGACAGAAAATCCAAAGGAAGAGGATCGTGGCATAATTAAGGAATATTATAAAATACTAGTTATACTTATGTATCCTTAGTATCAATCATGACTGCTCAGCAGGACACTAAATTCCAGGTCACCCTGGGAAACCAAAATTACGGCATTAAAACCTTTGAACTCTTACAGATTCATTTATAGTAATGCAATTCGTAAAAGTTTTTGAATAATAATTTGCCTGACTAATGAATCTGTTTTAATTTTTTCATGGGAGAGACTTGCTATAAAATATACTGAAGCTATTAAATCAGTATACACCAATATCTGTAATTTATACATTTGCAAAAGAAACACGACAGCGAAATTATACAGTAAAATTGCTAGATTCGGTAAGCCTTTATTGTGGATATAATTATATTTCTTCCATGCTGTGATCGTGATTTGATCGAACATATTCCAGATCAGATCCCAGTCACAGCATCACTATGAATGTAAGGTCATAATAAAAGCTTTCAGAATCTTAGCTATTTTTACTAAGATTATTCCAACCGTTAAACTTGAAAAATAATTCCCAGTAACAAGATGTTGCCAACGTCAAAGATTTTTGTTATTCCGCTATTAAGCTCCCTTTACTCTTACATGGAAACCAAAATCGATTCTACTGCCTTTAGTCGCAATAGGTCTTCTGACTAGAACAAACTCACAAAGGCAAAACAATGTTTTAATTTTCACCACAGAAAACAATTTTTCTCCTGGTTCTCAATCTGATAGAATTTTAATGAAGGCACCCGCCCTGAATGACTTAGCAGACGGCAGCCATGATTCCTCTTTTTCTTTTCCTACAAATTCGCATCGCGTTGTCACCACCACACCGTCGCAACTGCTTCTGCAAACTTTACTACCTCCACCACTACCAACAAATCCCATACAGTTTTGCGAGTTCTGTTGCATGTTTCTCCTATGGTCATTCAAGATACTACTAGACGTCGACCGAATTTCGGATTCGGTTTCAGTTTCGACACCGAAACCAGCAAATTTTCGGTTTCGGTTCTTGTTTCGGCCATGAAGTTATAGTTCAGTTTCGATTTCGGCCGAAACCTACTGAACTCTGTTATGGTTTTTGCTTCGGCTGAATTCTATGTTGCAGTTTCGGTGAAGCTGAAACCATTGTTTTCTCCTGGCAGTAGCAGATTTTTCCATAGACTAAATAGGCTGTAGCCTATGAGTGCCACATGACAGATCCAGCTTTCATCTGCCATGACATGCTATGCCAATAAATAATAAATGCAATTTTTCTTTCAGTCAAAATTTTATCATAATTGTAATGGCTTCGTTGCACTGGAGGGAATTTGTGCTTTCATTTCTCTTTATTTACGTTTTATATATACAACACTGAAGCCCTTTTCTGGTTAATGGTTTTAACACGAATTAATGGTTTTTAAATTTAAAAAAAGGTTAAGAACCAAAAAAAAAATACAAACAAAAGTCCTTAAGTATTTTTGCAAAAAAATGACAGTTTTGGTTAAAGTCTGAAACTTTTTTTGAGGGCTGGAAGAACGTGCATGGATTTTTCAGCCTAGGGCCAGAAAATGGGTAACCTGAGCTCTGCTTCTCAGTCTAGACTACGCCTATATAAAACCATCATACACTCAATATTTTACGAGTTTATCCTTGCTTTTTGTCAAATTATTAAAACTGATATTATTTAGGTTGAGTTTGGTTGCGGTTTCGATGTGGTTTCAGTTTCAGCCAAAACCGATTTGCTGGTTTAGGCTGTGGTTTCGGTTTCGGCCGAAACCGAATTGCCAGTTTCGGTAGTGATTTTGGTTTCGGCCGAAACCAAATCACCGGTTTAGGAAGGGATTTTCGGTTTCATCCGAAATTGAAAAAAATCAGTTTAGATCGACCACTAAATACAACTACTTCTCATTTCTTCCATCACACTACTCATACTCTGATTATGTCATACTCTGATTATGTCTACTCATACTCTGTTGGTCCGGTGTTAGTGGTTCAACACCCTTCCGGTACCAACCACGTTAATTGTGGTGAACAGTATTTATTATTTATTATTTATTATTAGACCGTAGCTGCCTCTTGTAATTCTGAACTTGTTCTTTACACACATAATGGAATATTTGGATGTTAATGGCGTTGTCCAAAACCATTAATCAAGAAGAGAAATCGAGTGGATTAATCGGATGAGGAAATATCAGAAAAGGGACCAACCTTTACTGCCTCCTACTGTTAATTTTGCAGAGGAAATTACTCAGTCGCATTACGAAAGGAACTTCATCGACTCGGAAGGGGGCGACCTTTTTCTTAAACATCTTGCCATTTATAAGAAATCAACCAATGAGATTGATAGTGGTAGTGTTAAATGTAGTTTTCATGTGCGTGACAATAGAACCATTCATAACCGTCAGGATATTCTACATTGCATTTTTACAATCAGTTTGCATCACCAAAGAATCTGAAATTTTACAAAATAAACATGAGTCAACGTGCTTGATTTGCGAAAGTTTAAATCTTTAGGGGAAACGATCGAAAACAGGAGTTCTATTACAAGACCTAGAGGTCAGCAAACATTTAAAGCGTGACATCTTCATCAGGATCAGGATCATAGTCAGATTTGGTTTCACCAATCTGATTACCAAGTTGAGGAAGCTTTCGCTCACTACTTTGCTGATGATGAAGATTTCCCTCCATTTGAAAATAGACAGAGAACAGATGCTCTTCAGAGCGAAAATGGAAGAAGCTACTTTTTTGGGCGACATGGCCCCTTCATGTTATCAATCAGCACTCCTACCGAGTAGTTGATCCCAACAAGCCGAGAATATTAAAACAATTGAAAGAAAGGCCCAAAAAAAAGTACTATACTTAAAGTTATTATTATACACAGCATGGGCCTACTGAATAGCGACAGAAACTGAAACAATCACACCTGACCAACCAAAGGACAAATTTGTAACATTCTACACTAACTGAAGACAACAGCAAAGCATAAAAAACACGACAAACCACGAAACTAAAATATTGGGTCTAGCCAGTTAATGTACAAGTGCCAAACAACTTGACCTACTCCAAAAAAGGGGAAAACTTGTGTTACAGGTTTCTGCTTGCTAATCATCAAAGGCAGAAGAAAACCAACGATGATACTCATTGCCATTGATTAAGGCTTCGGGCGACAGTTTTCATAGAAAGATTGTAGAAAGGAAATCAATTAATCTTTCTACTCCTGGATTAATGTTCTCCTTCAGGAATTAAAATTCGTTTCTAAAAGAAAATCCAGAAACTCTGTAACGGTAAACTAGAATGCGGAAATGTCTGGTAAAGCTTTCAGGACTTTGAGAAAATTGCCTTCTTGTCTACGTGATGCTGCATCCGTTAAACTTGAAAAATAATTCCCAGTAACAAGATGTTGCCGATGTCAAAGATTCGGTCATGCTGCCAACAAAATTATATCCAAACAAAATTATTTGTCCCAAATTTAGGGGTCGCCACGGACTTCCTGGTTGCACAGCCTCTATTCCATCATGCCCCAATTGCGAATTACTTAATTGTAACAATCTTGATACTGTTGTGTCAAGTAGAGCATACCCAAAACGTGTAAAAAGACTTCAATGATTTAATGAAAGAAGACCTTACAATGGTTAATATGGCACTACTTCACCATGCACCTCATGCCCTTCTACCAGATCCCTCTCTTCTTCTCCAACAAGGTAAAATTGGCAAGGGGGCAGGTGACTAACACTAACGTTTAGTTTGATTGTGTTTCAATTTTTATCCTAATGCAGGAGCCATTTACTACTCAAGATGAGATCTGCGCTGGTGGTTGGATTGCACATAAAGCGTTTTATTGCATACTGCATTAATTCTTCCAAACACATCAGACCTTCGTCTATGTTAAAATTCCATTATGAAGAATGTTGCTCTCTTTACTCAGTAGACTATTCTAGGTCTGTCACAGTTCGTTGCAAGTTTTCAGATTTATCCTTTCTCATTTTGTACCATCTATGCAGATGGTTCCCGTGACATCCATGAAACTGCGGACATTGTGCAATCTATATTTGAGACAGGAAAACTTGTTATTTTACCCGTAGATATCACTGTTAAGATTCCTTTTTGGAGGCAATTTTCACTTTACCATAGGCAGCGTTATTCAATTCGAAGCAATGAGGCAGGACATTTTCTTATTACCCATGGCCTCAGGTTTGCAATAACGCGAATTCGACCAAACTTTTGTTTCTGCCATGGAGAAAAGCTGGTTTGATGTTACGTTTTCTCGTGATTTAGATATCTACGATTGGCAAGTTAGCTAACATGGCCCCCTTTAGTGACCACGCGAAATGATATTCATCCTTCTCTTGCCTTGCTCTTTTTCTCCAGTGCCGTCTTCTCTGATCAGACTAAACAGCAACTGCGCCAAATGGACTGAATTCGCCTGCTTTCTTAAATCAAATCTTCCTCATCTTGATGATACACAACTGGACTCTACTCAAGAACTACGTGCCTTCTTGTGCCTTTCAGCATCTTCTATTGAAGCTTGTCAGCATATCATTCCAAGCACCTCTTCCCACAAGGGTTAGAACAGCTACCTCTGGAAGATTAAGAAGCAAGTATGAAAGCTTACACGAGCCTTTCAAGCTGCTCTTTTGCTATTTGGAAGTTACTGTAACTTCAAGGCAGTCCGCAATCCTTAACAGTTAAAATTTAAGAAGGTCAAACTTCAGGTTTACCAAAAATTTTGTATTGACGAGTCCACTAACACCTACAGTTGCCTTACAAATTTCATAGGAACAGACGAAACAGACCTCTGATCCTTAAGACAGGTCTGAGGGAAGATGGTACCTGGAGGAACAGAGGCAAAAACTCACTACATCATCTTCATAGCTACTTTCCCAAAGACGATCAAGTTATCAAGACTGAAATTTGTGAATCCATACGTGAAGAAATTCTGTCATCCTTATCCGGACCCAATGATT
>JAHWFP010230145.1:0-10558 GCA_023313725.1 Lithobius niger | reverse complement strand
TAGCGATTTCCATACGGTGCAGGAATTTCGCTAGTCAGGCTGCGAGTCTTTATTCAGTACTGTTTCCCTGTAAATCGATGTGTTCATGGAAATGTACACACACATATATATATATATATATATATATATATATATAAGCAACACCATCTAAAACAGCGTCTGTGATGGGCTACGCAACATGCCTACCGTGCTCGCTGTGGTTTTAAATAATTATAACAGCCGAAACTGCAGTTAATCACATATTCTGTAAAGTAGAAATACTTCATTGTTAGACGGACCACTAATAGTTTTGGAAGCATTTGCTTTCGCAAGTTCTTCCCATCACCCTTTCCGCTTTTAGACATATTCAGTTTGTTAAACTTTGTACAACTCTTTATTGTTGCAACAGTCGATTTATGTCATGAAGACATGCTGCTGCAACAATGAAACCGTTGTCTTACCACTAGTAATAACCACGGCT
The DNA here is from genome assembly GCA_023313725.1 of Lithobius niger. Classification (NCBI taxonomy): domain Eukaryota; kingdom Metazoa; phylum Arthropoda; class Chilopoda; order Lithobiomorpha; family Lithobiidae; genus Lithobius; species Lithobius niger. The sequence goes on along the minus strand of JAHWFP010230145.1, from coordinate 10,098 downwards.
AGGCGTGGGTTTCTTACTTACGTAAGTAAGAAAACTAAGGCGTAAAAGTACAATCGCTGGGCATATTTACGCATCCCAAATCGTTTCGAAAGTATTATGAAACTATTTCATACTTTAAATTAACAACTCTTTATTTTTAAAATAAGAAAAAAGAATTCTAGGCATGGCAAACGAAGGCGTGGAGTTCTTACTTACGTAAGTAAATCTAACCTACTGCTGCTATCAATGTTTGCGTATCAATATTGACGTGTCAGTGTCTCCAAAATAATACATTTATTGCAGCTGAAGAAAGTCCCAAAAGAAAGAGTTGAAATTGATTAAAATGGCATTTATTTGCAGTTATTGAGTTTTAAAAACGGAGTTGGAGCAAAGAACATTCCCGACAACAATGGCTCGTTATGCTATCACAATAATGGCTCGGTTACTAACAATGGAAATCTTTGTTGTACAAATATGTTCGACGATAGTTCGGCCACAATGCACTAACACTGTCGCTTTATTGCAACAATGGCTCACTCATTAAAGATCCAACTCGACGTTGTACAAATATTTTAGACGATGGCGCTCGGCAACAGTGCGGTAAGACTTTCGATTTATTGTCCTCGTGGCTTCTCCACTCGGGTAAGCAGCGAAAGTCTTGCCTTATTGTTACCGAACGCCATCGTCTAACTGATATTTAGAAAAAATTGAGTCTAAACATGTTTCAGACCAGACCATGCATTTTTTCGAGCGGTAAACACGGGATTTATTCCGGGAATATTTTTCAGAAGATTCTTTTCTTGGATTTTCAAGCCAGTAAGCCTTAAAAATTCGGTTTATTTAAATTGCGAATTTAACTTTTTCCCAAAAAATATGGAATATTTTTCAGTCCATGCATTTTTTCGAGCGGTAAACACGGGATTTATTACGGGGATATTTTTCAGAAGATTCTTTTCTTGGATTTATCGCCACGGCCTGGGTTCATTCGATTACGACAGGTAGATGCTTATAACCTAAAAAGTAGTGTTTATATTAATCTGTTTTTGTTGCAAAATTAAATGCCTATCACGGGCGTTTATTTTGAAGCCAGTAAGCCTTAAATATTCGGTTTTTTTTATTAATTGCGAATTGAACGTTTTCCCCTAAAAATATGGAATAACCGTTGCTGTGCCACAACCTGTTTTGTATTAGATCTTTTAACACACGGTTATGTTTTAAACAAAAATAAGAAATAAATTACATCTGCTTTGAAATGAAAAAATAAAAATTTGGTAAACCCACGTTTCGGCTAAACACAATGTTTTAATGCAACAAACAAATTAATACCCTTAACATAAATAACACTTTGAGTCAATATTGGTTTTTTCAAGCAACATTCGTTGCACACGATAAATTTTCGTGCGTTAACTACGTCACTGACAGTCATGCAAGCATACAAACGACTACTTGTTTTTTTCCAAGTGAACGAAGAGTAAATAGAAGTGAAATCACATAAAAAAACGTTTAATTTTAAGTAGTGGCACTCACTCTCTTTTTTTTTATGGTTCTCTAACGCCAAGTCCTAGAAAAAAAAATCCATTCCGTTGACGCGCGTGCCTGGATCGTTTATGTAAGACAAAAAAACAATGTGCGTTTTAAAACTTCTTCCATCCTTTTTTTTTTCCCGCCGGTCTGTTATTACGTCTCTGAGCTGAAGATACTAGCTGAAATTGCTTTTCAAATTCGCAGACATTAGCTCCACAATTTTTTTTTTTACTCCCCTTTTCTTTTTTTAAGGGAGATAGAAGAAATTTGTCATGACATACTGGACGATTATTACAAAATGCATCACTTCTCACACGTCTGAACCACAACGCGTTCGATTTTCGAATCCCCAGTTTTCGTTTTTCCCTGCAAGCAAGCGCGTTTTTCGTAAGCGGGGAAAGAAATTTTTTTTTCGTTTCTCGTTTTTTTTTTTTTACCGGTCCTTTTTCGTTTACGTTCCCGCATCTGGTTTTCAATCTTCCCTGGCGAGTCGGGACTCTCCGCTGAGACTGCGCAACTCTATAGAGATCAGTGGGAGTGACGATCTGAGATGGAATTGCCGCCAGATGGCAGTTGAGAAGCGAAAATTTGCAGGTGCTTACCGGTAAGCGAGTGCACCGTCGGCAGAGAAATTGCTAAAAGGATTTTTTTTTTTTTTTTTTTTACAAATGTCCGATACCGTTGTTTATTTGGCATTGAGTTGAGTGTAAAGCAAGGGGTATGGTTGTGACATTTTTGGCTAAAGAAAAAAACTTGTTAGAAAACCAGAAATGAAGTTCCTCTCATCCGGGATGGGGGGGGGGTCTCTTTCGAGCTTTTTGGCATATTTCCATTGGCTGTTGATTTTCCGCTTCCACTGACGTCACAGTGCATCTCAACAGCTTACGCACATGCGCACAAGTCAAACCTGACCGGAGCCAGTGACGTCACGTAAATATTTGCGCGAAAGCGACTTAATGAGCTCGGAAAGGGCCAACATTCCTATATACTATCATTCCACTCGATCTTGCTCTCACCCAAAGAGATCTGTAGGCAGACTGTTTCGCCCAGGGAGCTTGAATTATACGTAGCTTTGATTGGGTGGACCCACTAGTTGAACGCGTCTGAGCTAGAGCGCAGCTATTTAATTTTAATTTTTAAATTAAATTTAATTGTAATTTATAATAAAGTTATTAGTTATTATTATTATTATTATTTCCCGTGGTAAAGTATACACGAGCGAGATTCAGTTGATGGCGTTTTTGCTCCCAAACCAATCCTCGAAGCAGACGACGCTTGGTTTTTCGAAACCAACAAAAAGGTTTGTTTCAACTAGCGAGTAGTTTTTAACGAAATTAGTGAATAATTATGAAATATCTGATCGTTCAATCTTTGCTGAACGTTAAAATGTACATTATTAAAACAATGCGACAAATTCTTACCAGATTACCCAAGACGAGAGTAGATGACGTCGTTGTGTCGAAACCAAAACAATGGCATGCTTTATGATGATCTCTTGTGGCGGTACTCTCCGTCTGAACAAACGTTGCTATTTTCAGTCACATTGTCGATTGTACTGGTAGATTAATGCACTTTAAAACAATTTACACCATTGGAGCGGTCCGGCTTACGTTTGATGATGAGTACTCGTTCGTTTGTTAGTCCAATCTTGTATCGATTCATCAGCAAAATCAAAAGCCAATGAGACGCAAGAATCAGTAAAATGGCGCGAATTGGGAGCAGTGATGTCAGACGCGTTTGAAGCAGCTACCAAAATCTCGCACGGTTTCTCGCGGTAAAGCGTAATAGTTAGTGGGTCCACCCTATCAAAGTTACGTATAATCCAAGCTCCCTGGGCTGGAGCTTGTTTGGGCTCGTCAGTAGAAAATAGTCTGTAGGTGGAGCAAAAGCACTTACCTTGCTGGGGGGGGGGGGATTGAGGTTTAATGGTGCGTCGACAGCTTGGTCATTAGCGCCAACCTCAGTCACAGTGCAGTGACCTTGATGGGCAAAACTGGATGGAAAGCAGTATGATTTCAAGTGAACAAGTATACCATTATAATAATACGTTTTTCTGCTCCGGATTAGGAGTATCACGATAATCGATAATATCACGGTGAAAATATTCGACGATTATCGTATCGCACTTGACTTATCGAATTATCGTGCAAACACCGATGCCCAAATTGTATCTCCGAAACTTTAACAGCCAGAAACAAAGGGTTTGCGCTATGTTTTGTTTGCATAATTACAAGGGCTCTCCAACCAAGTGTGCAATACTATTGCTGGCCACTTTAGCTAATTGGAGAGTTAGTTTAATGCAAACATTATATTTAAGCATTAAACAGCAGCGTAACTGCTAAATTGTTTCTACATGGTGAGGAAGCAACGGACAATTGCAGGTGCATTTTCATATCTACTGGCCGTATGGTGAGCGCCACATAATTTACATTCCTGAAGGTTACACTGTAGGCTTCAGAAAAACGTATAAGGGACGACGTATTATTGCATCATACTACACATAAACCTTAAAATTGATTTAGCTTCAAGTGACTGAGGCACGGCAAAAGGGCAGACCTATAGGGTTTAAAAGGTTGTCGAACATTCCGCTTTTGAAACACGGAAGTGCGTAGATTGAGCGAGCAAAGCGAGCATTTTCCACGTAAACTAAACCTTTTCAGTGAGTTTCTCGCTTCTCTCTCAATCTTTCATTTACGCTCACCTTCGTAGGGGACTTACTTCTCGAGGAGTAGACGAACAAACGTGCAAATTGACAAATAAATCGTATGCTTTGAATGGTGAAGACGAAATTCAGGCGTGCTGAAGAATGTGATGGACGAATTGTGAGCAATAATTGCAATTAGTTTACGTCGAAAAAATCAGTACATCGATTTTGTGATGCTCTTGAAATCAAAGAAATTGCATGAAGCATGGATCGACGCCAATGGAGTGAGCTAAGCGAATTGACGATATGGCTAGTTTTCCTCTAATTTGTATCGCTTTAGCTGCGTGGATTTACCTTCTATTTAGCCAGCACCACTTTTCGTTCCATTTTTTTTCTTTCATTTGTTAGTCAGTGATCTATGCCATTTTTTCCACATCTCCTTTCCACTTCAGCAGTCACTGCCACCTTTCTCCTTTCCACTTCGGAAAAAAATCAGTACATCGATTTTGTGGTTTTCTTGGAATGACAGAAATTGCATGAAGCATGGATCGACGCCAATGGAGTGAGCGGAGCAAACGTTATGGCTAGTTTTCTTCTAATTTGTAGCACTTTAGCTGTGTGGATTTACCAGCCAACACCACTTTCCGTCCCATTTTTTCTCTCACTCTTGTTAGTCAGTGATATATGCCCTTTTTTTCCACATCTTCTTTCCACATCAGCAGTCACTGCCATGCTACTGGTGTCGTCACTAGGAGTATAAAAACCTTTTTTTTTTTTGGACTTCTTCATTGGCAGAGTGTGGAAAAGTTACGCTTGGTATCGCTACCAGACACAAAAAATTTAACACTGGGGACATGTCTTGAGGTGGCCTAGGGCCTTCAACTTAACATTCTACGGCAGTGGGCGGCACGGCGAAAAAGGCAAAAAACGATGATTTGACTAGTTTTAAAATTTAATTTTAACATCATATCATTTGAAACACTTAGATACTAAGAAAGGTAGCCATAATTGCCAAAAAAAATTCTGCTCTACAGTGTAAGTAGTAGTTTTGGGCCAAAATTGCCTAAAGGGTAATTTTGGCCAATTTTCGATGAATTTTCGGCACCTCAAGACATTACCTGAGACTGATGACATTTTTGTGTGTGATACTGATGCCGAAGATCAACTTTTCCATACTCTACCAATGAGGAATCCCCCAAAAAAGGTTTTTACACTCCACCCTAGTCATCACACTCGTGTAGAAAACACATTTTTTTTTAACCTTACGTAGGCAAAAAAAAAATACTGTTAGGCCTCTTTCTACTGTATCAGGGTTCAGACAAAACCTGGAGAACCTGGAAATTTCAGGGAAAATGAAAATAAAGCTAAAATCTCAGGAAAATTTCAGGGAAAATGAAAATAGAGCTAATATCTCAGGGAAATTTCAGGGAAAACGAGAATTTTTTCGAAAATCAGGGAAAAGACAAGGAAATTTGAAAAAAAAACAATGCCATTGTGTCTGAACTGTTAAGTTCCATTGAATTAGTAGATCAGAAACAAAATCCTAGGCTATTAGCAAATATTTTAATTTGTGCTTTAATATGTTCTAGTTTTTGATACTACTTCAATAAATCAAATCTTAGGCTGGTACCGATATCTGCGATGAAAATGTCCCGTCTGGACTAGTCTGTTAAACAGCTATTTTCTAGGATGTTGGATTATTTTTGTACAAATATTAATAAAAACATTAGCTACTGCCTGTTTTTCTAACTTAAACATCTTGTAAACACCTGGAAATTGCCATTGGATGCATCTGGAAAACCTGGAAATGTCAGGGAAATTGAGAATAAAAAAATTGTCTGAACCCTGTACATGCAGTCGTTCACGCCATGCGAGAGATGAAATTGAACATTACATTTTTTTACGCTACACCCCGTAGACTTTCGTTCACAAGAACTGCTTTACCCAATATCAGTTATAGGTCACGTTTTGGGATTTAGTTCCACGTTCCTTGATCCCTCTTAAGTTTCGGTAATGGCGTTATCTTGCTAGCCTTTGCCACCTACTTCAATAAAACCCAGATCGATCAGTCTTCCTGAGAACAAGCCCTCATAAGCCAACGTCAGGAGGTACGAGCTACAGGTTTTAAATCACCCCCCGAGGGCCAGCACAAGGCTGTTGTTCCCAAATTAGCCGAAATGGCTTTTATCGACAAATCCCAGTGTTTGGCCCCGTAATCCGATTTTATATCGCATAACGACCTTCACTCATGGTGCGATCACAAAATTGCGTTTACTCCCTTTAACCCTCGCTTTAAACCTTTTATTCTGCAGAACCCTTATTGAGAACAGACAGTAATGTGCGAGAATTTGAATTTAGGTTTAATAAGTGATGGCAGGAGAGCTAGAAGAAGAGTTGTGAAAATTTAAATTTGTGCTTGAAGGATGCGCGTAAAATGGGGCCTGCTGATCGGCAAATAAAACCAAAATGCATACAAGGTTACAATTTAAATTTTCAACCGGTAACTTCCGGTCCTGGTCACAATAAAAAATGATTCAAGAGGATCTAACATAATTAAAATAGTTCAGTGTGTTTATTTATTTATTTACTAGAGGAAGCCCGTGCTATGCACAAGGCCGGTCATGAATTAAGTTTACGGACACATTTCCCGGAACGTTTTCCCGGGACATTTTTCCGGCACTCTTCCCGACGTCTTGTCAGATTGATCGACCACTCATGCCTGCCTCCTGTTTGCATGCAGATAGATTGGGAGAGCGTATTTACAATGCGGGCGCGAGAAGGGGAGAAGTGATTGTTCGGCCTGACGACTTGTCAGATTGAGCCTTTATTGAGTTGATCGACCACTCATGCCTGCCTCCTGTTTCCATGCAGGTAGAGTGGGACAGTGCATTATCAATGCGGGCACGAGGAGGGGAGAAGTGGTTTCCTTTTACCCTTCCTTTTAGCCGGCCTCCGAGATTATTATAAAGATATATTTATTTATTTATATGTGTGCTCTTCTACTCCTCTTGAAATAGCGTCCTCAAAAATTAGAGAAAGGGTTTGGAAGAAAGAACATTTCTCCGATGTTCTTTCTTCCAAACCCTTTCTCCAATTTTTGAGGCCACTATTTCAATAGGAGTAGAAGGGCACACATATAAATAAGGCGTATTCTTAAATTCAAATTTAGGTCCTAAATGCCCCAAATTAACGAAAAATGACCGTTTGCAACGATCAGCAACAATCACACAACACGATTGTTGACCAATCTTTTGGCGTGGAAGCCCCTAACTTTTCGGGAACGTCCATCAACAATGGTTAGGTGGCAACACACCAACAAGGAACAAGTCAGTTAACAACTGGTTGTTCTCAGTAACAATCACAAACACACGCAGCGTTGCTCAAAAATTGTTTTCAATCGAACAGACACATACAAAGTACAAGCGTTACAAGTATGGCCTGACGCAGATGAATCTATATAACTAAGATCATAATATTTGTTTGTTTGTGTGTCGCCAGATCACCAGAAAGTGGGAATCTCGATAATCTTAATTCGTTTGTTTGTTTGTATCTCTGTCAAACGGAATTGTCTGTATAAGTAATGATTCGAATTGTGTTTTCAACAAAGAGGCACAGTACTCACGACGTCATGTTTTTTCCAGTCACACCATTTTCATGCAAACGGAGTCTAGGGCTCTATTTCTCTTAACGCTGAATCTAACTCGAATGATAGCTTGGGCGAATGCTAACGGGAAATCATGGCATTCTCATGCAAACGGGAAATCGTAAGAATACTATATAAAACCGGCCATATAAGGGGGGCTGCCGTAGTAGTGACTAACGAAATAGACATCTAACCCTTATTTAAAGAGGAGCTGCAATAAGGAATCCCCTCGAGCGAAGCGAGCGATATGGCTACTAAAAACATCAAAATAGTGCTGCAGTAACAGGAGCAGCCAATATCAGATCCACCATGTTGAAAGTGAAGTCACATTCACGACATGACATGTGACTTCCTTCACTTTCAAGATGGTGGATCCGATTTTGGCTACTCCTGTTACTGCAGCACTATTTTAATGTTTTTATTCTCTTGAATCTTTTTTTTTTATTGTGACCAAGATCGTAAGTTACCGGTTGAAAATTAAAATTGTGACCTTGTATGCACTTGTGGTTTTATTTGCCGGTCAGCAGGCCCCATTTTATTTGCACTTAAAAAAAGAATGAGTGGAAATCTGATTGAGTTCCAATGTACGTTTGCATTTGGCTAGGCTCTGAAGCAGGGGCGGTTCTATGACAAAATATTGGAGGTGGGGGGGGGAGGGGGGAGGCGTGCGAGGCTGAAATTTTTGACTGGAATCCCATGTTTTATGAAAAATTTGAGAGCCCTTTTTTTTTTTAGTTATTCACCGACCCTTTAAGCCCTCCAATCTTTCCGACATAGGTACGTTTATCCGAATCAGCCTTTTGGTTGAGTCAGTGCCCCTCCCCCAAGCCTCTCCCCCTATTATTTACGGCCCTAATCAGGATGTGCTCTCCACTTTAGTTTTCAGCGAATATATTTAAATAAAAACTAAACCGTTGTTTAAACTCCATAAGCCACAGAGGGCAGCGTCGTAGAGATATGTGTCAATCGATTTGAAGACTCGGCTATGATCACGTGAATACCAGGATTATTTTCCTTTATTCCTTATCGGTAAGGGTTTAACTGTAAACATGACATTTTCCAAACTACATCCCCCGCACCTGCGAAGGATTAAGCACATTTTTAAGAATTAATGCCAAACATTTGAATTAATGATCTGGTGAATTCTGATGAGGTGAGAATAATAATTACAGTCATGAGTAGACTGTAAATAGTTAAAACTGATTATTCAATTTAAGTTACCCTGGTAGGTTATGAACTTTTGTTATTTCCGCAACAATTACCGGCGTCCATCTCTATGACGTGTGTATGGCGTCAGGGGTTTTGCAACACTTGAACACATTTTCACAAGACGGTCCCAGCACAAGTTGTTAATTCGCTGGGATACGGTTGCCATTTTAAGTTCAGTTTAATTCTAATAATTACAGGAAGTCAAGATAAGCAATGCAGTAAAAAAAAAAGCAAGGAAAGAGAGTGCAGGAAGGCAAGCCAAGCAGTGCTACATAAAAAGGCGAACAACGTTTCGAAAATTTACAATTTTAGTCATCAGGTTAGCATAATAAAATTAAAGCATGGCAAAATCCACTAAGTCATCCTATGTTAAAAGCACAATTACAGTAATTTAAAAGGATAACAAAAACCACCAATTAATTGCTCCTCTTAAAAGCGGCAGAAACAGCGGCCGAAATGCACGACCCAACCTATACTTCTTGGGGAAACCAAGTCACAAGTCAAGGTGTATGCAAATCGGGTCACATGTCTCTTAGGTATGACCCATTCGTTGGCACTATGGGGGTTGCACAGTATGCCTGGAAAAAGTGTCGAGCTTAAGTGTTTTGTATTACCGTGCTTTTTTACTCCATAATTCTCATAATCACACACATATTCTAAAACTTTTCAATTTGCCATTAATAATGCTAATAAAACAGTTTACGACACCTACGACAGATGGTAGAGCGAGAGACGGTGAGGGAGGAGGGGGGGGGGTGGTTTGAGCCATTGACACCACATCAAATTTTAAACAAATAAAAATGATGAACTGTGCCTTACTCAAGATGCCGTCTTAAGTAATCGAGTAATCGAGCTAAAGGCTCTTTTAAGGGCATACATCGAAAGTCCGATCTATCTCCAAACAGACAGTTGTAGAACTCGGGGCATTCCATATTGGGATCACTCGGGCTGAGAAAAAAATATTTTTTACACACCCGGTTGTTTCCCGTCCGTTGCACGAGGGTTTCCTCCGGGAACACCGGTTTCCTCCTTCATGCGACAAAAAATAACTGTCCTGGTGATGGTATATCTTCCACTTATCATCTGTCGCTTGGACCTT
>JAHWFP010230144.1:0-29329 GCA_023313725.1 Lithobius niger | reverse complement strand
AGAGCATACAAAAGTCTGAGAAAGAAAAAGCTGCCCTAACAGGAGGGCGAACCCAGGACTTCCAGCATATTAGGCCAGCCTCTAACCAATGCACTACTGGCAGCCTATCTTCAATGACTGGTATACCGGTGATCACAGTGAATGTAAAAAGACATTGAGAAAAGTTTACACACTATTCGCTATCCTTAGTAAAAGCACAGTACTGTTCTTAAATTTTCGACGGAAACCGTTCCAAATCTTCAGAAGCACGTAAAAGGATGAAGGAAAGTAGTCACTACAGGTTGGTCAACGTGTAGTGACTACTGGTAATCGTCATTTTTCGTGCAACTGAAGAAGAGGAACGATTTTTTCTCTAAAATTTGGAAACAGTACTGTGATTTTGCTAAGAATGGTGTGAGTGAACTTTTCTCTATAAAGTTTATAGAGTTGTTCATCCTTTCTCAGTTGTGACCTAAACACCACCAATGCATGCATCGAGACCTAAGAAAGACTTTTGCTTCCTTAGCGTCCACAAAATAACGCAAATAATAATAGTGCGAGCAATTGTAATTAATTGTTTTTGGCAGGATTGTTTTGCACAGAAATTTTCAGACAACTTCATGTACGTACTTACAGCAGCATGGAAATTATTCTTTATACCATTGGGAAACACTTTTTTCCTACCAAGAAGAAACTAGGCTAGAACGTTTTTTGTTTACATTTTTGCTCAATGAACAGGGAAAATGCACTTTCATATTTTATTATTATTTTTTTTTTTGGGGGGGGGGGGAGGTACGAGAATTTCTTAACGTTTTCTTCAGTATTTTATCTGAGTGACCTTGTGTAAACTATTTCTTAAAGTATTTAAAGTGGCACTATCACCGACTGAAATGCGAACGAAAATACCATGGTGGCATCTAGCGGCAATGATATTGGTAACCTTTATAGCTTGCTTCCACGTGCACGAGGATAAACCAAATTTTCACTCGATAATTAAGGATGTTGTGGCTTGTTTGTTCGGTTAAAGGAAATGCCGTTATGCATTCCTTTGCTTGGTGCAAGCTAGAGCTAGATAGTACTACATAGTGCTAGATGATGTCAGATTTCGTCTGCTTTCAATCGGTAATAGTGCAGCTTCAAGCAAAAAACATGCGTTAAGGCAGCAAAACAGTAGTCGTATAAAAAAAAATACGGCTTCACAAAACAAAGAATTCGAAAGTACTGTTACACTCCAGAAAGAATTCACTGTTGGCATACAAAAAGGCAAAACGTTGACACGAAGCAGGAAAACGAGTTCAAGTTTGAACGCCCTGGCATAGCACAACATTTCTTGCACCCGCTTGTGTAGTTCGATTGGCATATCGGTTCCTCTCCTGGTCTCGCACCACCTTCCAAATTCAACCAGGGCATCACGAATTTGGGAGCCAAACTCAGTGCACCAGCCGTTGGTGCCGCCAAAAATAGTCCCGATAAGGCAATAATGTCCCGATCTGAGTTGTTCCCACAACCTAACCTTATTCCAGATGGTGATCAATGGAAAAGTAAGTTGGCCAATTTCAAACCAAGCCTCATTATTGTTTGCTAACTTGGGTCATCCGCGAGCCCTCTTAATGCTGAGATAATACGCGCGAGCAGTTTCATCCCAGAGTGCCCTGGAGTTTTTGGAACAGAACTCAAGTCCGTAAAGGTGAAGAGCACAATACTTCATGACCGGCCACAGGTCAGATTCCGTCATAACATTTCTAAACATCATGTGAATTGCATTGCTCTGTCTTGCCATGTTCAGATGAAGCTTTCTAAGCTGGTCATCCTAGGTGAGATTGTAAGTGAATACGATGCCAAGGTACACAATCTGTTCAACCCACCGAATGTTATTCCATGAAATTTGAACAGTAGCTAAGTTACTGCACGGGAGTCTACTCTTGCAGAAACAGATGCACTAATCATAACAACCTTTTGTAGGCCAGCGCGGCTAAGGCTTAGGCAGAAAATATTGTCAGCGTAAGCGACAAAGCAAATTTTCTGATTGTTGATTCGCCAGGCGTCAATGTTCTCTTTAGCAGATTTCATAACATCATCAAGCACTGCCGTAAAGAGGTGAGCAGACATGGGGCTACCCTGTCTTACCCCCTTCTTGAAGTGGAAAGAAGAGGAAAGGGCACCAGACCACCTGACGCTGACAGCTTCGCGGTCGTATTGTGACGCAAGCATCTCAATAATGTTCTTCTTAACGTTACGCTTAGCGAGGCACTCCCAGATGGTGTTCCTAGGCAGGCTGTCGAATGCCTTCGATATGTCAACAGAACAAGCATACACTCTTCCACCATTACTGGTACCCTTTTCGATGAGAATCAAGAAGCTTAGCGGCAATCTTGGTGGAGTGATTGCGTTTATACGCGAACTGAGTGTAAGAGGTGCGCAGAGAATCTTCAGAAGCGGCCAGGATAACACGGTCAAAGATTTTGGACCAGGGAGAGGAAATGCACAAAGACCGATAACTGTTGCTTGAACTCGTATCCAGGTGTCTTCCTTTAATGATGGGTGTCATAGTAACGTCTTTAATAATATGTGGAGAATGAGCGTGTACAACGGCACACTGGGTGACGGCAGTGACAGCAGCAGTCACAGCAGCAAGCCAGAACAGCCAAGTAAACAATAATTTCTTGCTGTAAAATTATCCCATGCTACTAGAAAGAAGTAATACTCATCTTTCTTTCGTTTTAATCGAATTTGAGACATGAAAATGCTTCGAGTGCACCTGTTAAGACGAGAAACGGGCGCAAAACCATACAAGCGTGAAGACACTGGGAAATCACTACCACTTCAAAAGTCCCGACATATTACTCCAAGCAGTGCTTCACACCCAATTTGCAACTACCCAGTCTTACTGATATTCGCAGATCACCAGAGCTTCATTATTCACATGCCAACCCACAAAACATGGATGAGAAACCAAACAAGCGTTCCCGCGCCGGCCAGGCTTTTCAATGTGGGCTATTGCCAGCGACAAAACTACCCAAAATTTGAGCCTAAAATGTAACTCCTGGACTTTCAGGACCATCCCCAACATTTCGTAATGGTGTGACATGTAAATTTGTATTGTACATTGTCTGATGAAGATATTGCCGTTGGATATAATATCGAAATATCACTCGTTTACCATATATGTCTGTGCGTTTTGGCTTCTTTACTACTTATTCGTAATCGCACATTCCCTGCACTATACTAATAGACCTGATTCTTAAGAAGGCCCTATTTCTATAGAAATGTAAAGACCACTTCAATGTCTAAAGAATTGTGATTTCACCAGAATAGAGACGAGTCTTCCCCAGTTAAACCGCCCACGCACCTCACTGGGGGCCGACATGACGTAATCAGCTTCAGTGGGAAGAAATTCAGACTGCTGATAAGTTTCAAAGTGACGGGGATTTGCTTTGCCGCTGCCGAAAGAGCGAAAGAACCAGGCTTTCCGACCTGATCTCGGAGCAGGTTGGTCTTTGTCGAGCTCCAGAGGTTCACCTTTCCCCAGAAGTGATCCGCCGGTGCGAAGCAGCATGGTTAAAAGCATGGTGGATTGACCAACTTTGGCACATTCCCTGTTGTTTCTGTCCCTGAGACCAAAGCCAAACCCCGTAATAAGGCCTCTGTTCCTCGTTGGTTGAATGTAGGAGGAGTCGGGTTTGTGAAGAAAGCTGGCGGGTATGATGGCTTCAATGGTTTTTAGTAGATCGTAAAGCGGCATGGCCATTGGGTCACTGTCAGCTTAAAGCGAGTCTTCATATGGATCAAGAAGTTGCTGTTCGAAATTAACCTGAGGATGAGGTGTTTGATGGCAAGATTTTCCAGGGCAGAGGCCGAGTCAAGATTGTCGTTGGGAAACGAGATGGGTCGACATGCTTTGATGCGGGCTGACGGTGTTCCGCATTGATGAAGGGGCATGAGTTGATGAATTTCCTTAGCCGATAACTGTTGAACTCCGGTAGTGACTGCCGAGCGATAAGCGGATCGGGATGACGAGAATGATGAAAGATCCAATGAATGTTGTTGTCGTTGTTAAGATGACTTTGTGGTATTTACTTTGTGGTAATAACTTCCGAAGCGGTGGCGAAGACAAAGCCGAAGGAGATGAAGGATGGCGTTCGCTGGATGGAAGTGGAGATATCGACCGTTGGGCGCAGTGTTCAAATTGCGGGGGCGAAGAAGACCGTTGAATGATGATTTCAGGGTCTTCGGGCAAAGGGCTAGCCGGTGGAGACAGGGATCTTTGGATTGCCGTCGAGTCCATAGGGACAGCCGGGATATGTCAAGAGAAAGTCCGTTGAGCTGATGAACCTTCGTGGCGAATGTTCTTCTTTTGGGCAAAGAATGTGGGCGAAGGATCGTCTTCCGGGCGTAGGATCATTCTTTGGGTGAAGGAGATTATTCCAGGCGAAGGATCTACTTTCGGGCGAAAGATGGATGGAGTGAGAGAGCATTGACCCTCTTCGACGAGAGCTTGAGGAAAAGAGATAGCGGCCATTTTGAGCCGAATTAAGCTTTTAAAGAAGGGCTGCGCATGACGCATGCGCAGTGGGGTTACGCAGCTGGCCAGATATGGACAGGGAAAACACCTCAAGAGAGAGAAAAGCATTCTACGAACTGAATGCAAGAATTTACAGGTAGTAGATATTTTCGTGCCAGCAACTAGAAATAAAACGTAGTAATTTAACCCTCTGTAGACAACATTAGCACTGTCTTGAAGTTGGCACATGAAACACAGTAATGATGTGCGTTTTGCTACTTCGAAGCACTGAAATCATTTTTAAAATTATTCTGAAACTCTACTTCGAAAGTTAACCAACGAATTTGTCTGTCGAAAATTACGAACAACAACGCAAATTCGTTGGTTAACTTTTGAAGTAGAGTTTCAGAATAATTTTAAGAAACACAGTAATACTAGTAAAAAAAGATTTAAAAAAATTAGTTGCTCTGAAATAACACAGCAAGTGGTATATAAAAAAAATCAAAAGCTAATTGGTTATTGGTTATTTCAATCCAATCGGGAGTGAACCGAATACGATTCTTGTTGAGTGTCAAAAATGGAATATTAAAATTTCTACGAAATACAGAATAATAGACGAGATACTCATATTATTCAGTCGAATACTTGACGGAATACCAGTCAAATTACGTATATCTGTACAATTTTGAATAAAATGTATAGACATACTAAATAAGATAGGTATGGTTTCTTGAAGATAACGTACAAAACTTAGGCTTAAAGCATAGGTGTACAACACCCCTTCTAAAAACTCTCCTCTAACCATCATAACATGTAGAACATAAAAAAAATTGTACAATTTGGCAATAGGCCTCAAAAAAGGTAACTGACTGCATTATTTTATTCTTTTAGGATATAGTTACAAGAAAACTTGTCACGAACTAAAAGACAAATCCCGAGTCGAATATCCTACTTCTAAAATTTGCATAAATGCATTTTAAGTAGTTATTTATCCCAATATCAACTAATCTTAACATTATTCAGTCAAACATCGTTCTTAGGCATAAATAAAGAATTTTAACAATTACTGGATACATGATTTTTTGTAAAATAATTACTGAATATTCTGCACATCCCTCATTCTTATTTCTAATATATTTCTCTTATACTTCATCCATCCAAGAGTGTAAAATACTTATCAATCCCTAAAGTTTTGATAACCCAATATAATCCCACTACAAATCAAAAGCAAATGTATACTATTTAACTGTTAACAGTTAACTATTGATCATCCCAGACTGCATTTTGTATTAACATTGCAGTACTACCTTCAAGCATTTACGATGGTAATCGTTTCAACATTTGCCACATAACTTTTTTGTAAAATTGGTCTTTAGGTTAGAATGCCCAACACACTGCGCTCTCTTCCATCCGAATTCAGTAACGCATTGTGCATTAACAAAGAATTAACATATTTAATGTTGAATAGGGCTGTACCAAACCGAACAAACGGTACCGAACATGGACAAACAGATGGTGTTTGGTTCGGTTCACTGTTTGAAGTTTCAAAAGAAAAATAACGAACCGAACACATTTCCACTACTCCTGGGTGATGTATTTTAATGTCTGAATACACCAGTTTGAAGGTTTTCGCCTGGTGCCTGATAGTCGAAACGGCAAGTTCCTAGCTCAAACCGTTCAGACGTTATGTGGGAAACTGTGACGACACATGAGATTTTCTTTATGCTCTAACTTTTTTCCACATCGTTCCACTTACAAGTCTATTTGTTGAGAAACTTCTGCTTTGGTAAATATGAATCCTTGTGAACCAAGTTGTTTTAAATCTTATTTTACCGATTAATTGAGTTGGTACATTTTAGTTCAGATTGGAAATATTTGGTGTTTGACTCATTTAAGGTTTGTTCGGATTGGTTCAGTTCAGTTCCGTTAAAAATTCGTGTTTGGTACAACAAAAGCAGTTGAGACATTGTAAAGTTTCGTTTCATAACCACTCTAAGAGGAATGCTAACATATTAGTATACAACTGTGCTAAACAATACCATGGACAGTAATACTTGTTTGAATAGTCTGTCACTTGATGTGACTATAAACCTTGCAAGGCATTTAACCACTGTTGAATGCAGGGTTCGCACACATAAAAGAAATTATTTTTAAGCACTTTTAAGGGCTTAAAAGCACTCTATAATGACCATCTTGTAACCACCTTTTAGTTACAATCGAGCCTAAAAAGTCATGCTTCCAGTAACGGCTTGCGAATAAGTAGGGTGGGTAGGTAGGTAAGATTTTTTTTTATAAATGTTTTAATAATAATCAAATGTGCTGTACAGTTGTACACTAACCTTAAAATATTTTTTTTAATGTAGCACTAAAAGTTGAGTTTTACTGTTGCAAACTAAGGTATACATTTATAAGAGACAAATCGTATTTTCAGGCCCAAAATAACCACTTTTAAGGACCTTTGGACCATATTTGGACCATGGAAGTACTTGTATGGTCCTTACAAATGCCAAAATTAAAATAAGGACTTGTAAGCACTGTAAGTAGCCTGTGCGAACCCTGTGAATGACAATGATTTCTTTCAAACACTGACTTGCATAAATGCAACGTACAAATCATACGTCTGCACCTCTCTCACCCATTTCACATACGAGTTGTAATAAAAAAATCACAATGGACATCATACACACCATCTATGAAACTACATAAGTTCCACAGAAGTTTCTAAGCAGAAAAATCCTTTCAAAAATCCTTTCACAGTTTTAAGTTGTTTGCTTGAAAGCCATGCACTTTTCACTCAGGGCTGCAAGGGTCGAGTAGCCAGTCTGCTTCCTTGGTAAGAAAGCGGTTCCAGTCCATAAAAGTATGCAGGGGAAAAGCTTTTGAAGTAGTCAGTATGCCACTGAAACCTTCCTATTTCTGAGAGTGGTCATTTTTCTTTAAATGCAGTGACTGGAACATGAGATAGCAAATGCCAACATCACGAAAAAAAAGGAGCAACTGTGTAAACATCAAAACATGAAGGTTACCAAATGGGAAAACAATGAAGCTGGACCCATGGCGCGTACATACATTTCTGCTTGGGAATCCAGGATTTTTCCAACAACCAGAATATCCAAAAACCCTACGCTACACTCGATGCTAAAAAAAATGTTTTCTATGAGCGTGTAGTTAGTTCATGGAATGCTCTACCTAATGCTGTGTGTTCACAATCTCGACAAATTCAAGGCAGAACTGGACAAACACCTCCATCCCCATTTCCACTTTTTCTTCACCACATCCCCTTCCCTCACCTTTTTTCACTTCAGCCACAAACTTCTGACATTGCTGTTTCCCTGGTATTAAACTAAACTAACAGCCTTCAAGGGCGTATCTACAGGAGGTACCAAGCACGCATCCTCCTGTTATGTGTGTACAAGATGTCTTTTGTGTAAGGTGCACTTGGGGTCATGCCCATTATATACCCACACATAATGGCGTAATAAGTGGTGCCAGTGATATTTAAATCGATCTTTAATGAACAAGACCAACGCAAGTATGAACAAAATACCGTTACCGAAGCAATTTGAAACAAGCGACCATCCAGCCAGCAACTGAGAAAGATAGCGTGAAAAATACGACCTATAAAGTGTGCCGTCTGGAGTGACAAAACTCACGATTACTGAACAACGAGCAATCTTACTAACGGCACTGGGGCATGACGGATATGATCAGAATAAGGATTTTCAAATACAATAGATAGGTGGGTGACGATTTAACACCAACAATAATACTCGACAAGTTTGACGAATACTACAAACCTATGAAAACGAAGTCTACACAACTTCCACTTTACCTTAATACAATAAGAATCGCATGTTTATTGACGATTTACTGTACAATTACGACGTGAAGCACGGGAATGCGGGTTTGGTCTGCGACTGATAAGTTAATCAAGGAACAGTTAATTGTGGCACTAAAAGACGGGGTTGTATGTCAGCGACTGATTCGAGACCTTACATGCTCACAGACTGTGTGGTTTTATGTCAAGCGGCGGAATCATCCAAATTATAAACCTATAAGATTGAAAAAGAAGGCAGGCAACAATAAATGGCCAATAACAAACTCTCATTCGAAGAGCATGAAAATTTTAATCAACGAAGGCCCAAATGCTGTAGGCAATATGGCGGAACCACGTTACAACAGGGTAACAAAAGAACATACGAATACACCTAGCTCAAACAGGAAATCGGCAGTCACGGAAACAGAAGAAGTGACGATTGGCACAGGCAAGCTGTCAGAGCAAGAGATGTTTACGGAATGCAAGGGCAGTGTCCAGCCTGTGGGTTGAGCCATGAACTCCGCAACTGCCCTGCATTTGGACAAAAGTGCTTTAATTGTAATAAATTTCATCATTACTCAAGAATGTGTCATAAGAAGCAAAGGAGAGTGACTGCTTTGAACGATGATGAAGACGAGACACAAATAGTAAATGATGAGTTGCCGATGTACGAACTTTCAACGCTGAGGTTATGGACCATAATAAACAAAACAACCTTTCCGAAGGAAGAAGAGTAGCTAGAAACTGTAACTATACAGCAAAACGACATCAGTTTTCAGTTAAATACAGGTGCACACACCAGCAGTTTACCAAGAGGATGCATAAAACAACACAACTTGCAAGTGTACATGGAACAAACTAAAGTCAAATTGCTAGCATACACGAACTCTCAAGCGAGGCTGATGAGAAGTGAGTTGCAAGATCAAAGGGAAAATAACCATTCTCGAACTTTGGGTTGTTGACACTCCAAATCACCCAATCTTGAACCAACACACTTGTGTTAAGTTAGGGTTAGTCCAACGTTTACACGAGTTACAACACTCACAAGCATACACCAAAGAGTCTTTATAAGTGAATTTCTTGACTAGGGAAACTACTTGGGATGTATTCAATAAAAATCAAACCCAATGCAGTACCTCAAATCGCATCCCGAAAGAAAATACCAAGAGCCTCAGAGAGCAAAGGGTTAACATAATTACAGTCGATGTTAGATAATGATGTAATTTGCAAGGTACACGAGCCGACAGAGTGGGTAAATAACATCTCGATTGTTTCGAAACCAGATGGCAGCGTTAAGAATTTGCATTAACCCATGCAAACTTAATGAAGTAACGATGCGTGAAGGCACCAAATGCCCAATAATGAAATACAATTTGTGAGGTTGGCTGGAGCCAGAGTTTCCACTTTTCTAAAGCTGGAACTGGACGAAGAGAGTTCCAAGTTATGCAAGTTTACACCACCATAAGAATGATACAGATTTAAAAAGATGCCTTACGGTGTATCATGTGCTTCGGAAAATTTTAGTGAGAAATTAAAACTGTACTTGCCGAGGTCAAAACATTAGATTCGTGGCATGATGATTTGATATTAGGAACTGATACAGCACATCACGATGAGAAACTGCATGTCACTATGCATGCAGGGCGACGGGCAAATTTGAAACTTTACTAAAAGAAGCTGCAAGTCGGACTGACTGACTTGGCCACATCATTGGTTCTGCAGGGGTTAAAGCTGATCCCGCAATAACCACTATGCTTACAGACATGATATCCCCAACGACAAAACCGGAGCTATAACGATTCATAGGTATGGCAACCTAACTGGCCAAGTTTGTGCAACATTTCTCAGATGAGTTAAGACTGGTTACGTTTGTTATTAGCAAAAACTTCAGAATGGTTGTGGACAGCTACGCATGATCGGCACTTTGAACGAATTAAACGTCTACGGGTGACATCACCGGGTGACATCATAATATTTTATGATCACAGTCAGCCGCTCACGATTCAAGTCGACGCGAGCTCTTACGGGTTGGACAAGCTTATAGCATATAGTTCTGCAACCTTAACACACGCACAGAAAGACTATGCACAAATCGAAAAAGAACTTAGTCTTCGGGTGTGAACGATTCCACTGCTACGCCTTTAGGAGACCAGTGACTATTGAAACTGACCACAAACCGTTAGTTGGACTTTTCACAAAGCCTTACGAAAAAATAATGCCACGACTTCAACGTTTACTGCTCTGACTGCAACGGTATTTACATTACCTTTATGTACAGACCATACCATGGCATCCCAGCAAGATTGACGAGATGGAGATAAACGATACAAAACGTAATACCCCCTTGTTTTGTCTTGTGGTGCAAGCTAGTGACACGAAAATTGAACAAGTGAAACAAGCCACTGAAGCTGACCAAACACTTTGAAGGATCATGGCATACGTAACAAAAGAATGGACAACAACGAAGGTACAGCTACAAACTAAGCTAAAACTACACTTTGACTTTAGGACAAACTCCATGTGGAAGGGGGAATCCTGTGCAGAGGAGACAGGTTAGCGATTCCGCAGTCATTGCACAATGAAATAATACAAATCATACACAAAATACACGGAGGAATTGTCACGTGCAAAGCACGAGCACGCGAGTCGCTCTATTGGCCAGGGATGTCGACAGCTACTGACAAAATGGTTGCAAACTGTCAAATCTGTTAACAGCATCAAAGACATAACCAAAAAGAGCCACTAATTTCCCAACAAGATGCAGAATTCCTGTTCCAGAAATTAGGGGTAGCCTTTCCAAAGCAGAGAACAGTGACTACATTGTTACAGTGGCTTATTATTCCAAATACATTGTAGCTTTTAAACTTACATCAAAGACGGCTCGTTCAGTAGTGGAGATGATCAAGTGTTTATGCTCACACTACATGAATCCCCTAGTTCTAGCATCTGACCAAGGATCGCCATTTGACTCTAACGAATTTCAAACATTCTTGAGTGAGTGGGGCCAAACTTGGCAGCCGAGCAGCCCAAAATTTGCATGATCAAAAGGTCAGGCCGAAAGGGTAGTTCAACCCTTCAAGCACCAACTCGTGAAAGCTCGTCTAGATGGAAAAGACTTACAACAACTGCTTCGGGCAAACAGGACAACGCTGCTCCCATGTCTTCTATGAGCGTGTAGGTAGTTCTTCATGGAATGCTCTGCCTAATGCAGTGTTCACAATTTCCACAAACAAAATCAGGGCAGTCTTGGACAATCACATCCATCCCCATTTTCACTTTTTCTCCACCGCATCTCCTTACCTCCACCTCTCTCACTAAAGCTGCAAGCTTCTGACATTGCTGTTTCCCGGTTATTAAACTAAACTAAAATAAACTAACAGCCTTTAAGGGCACATCTCCAGGGGGAACCAAGCAGGCTCCTTCCAAGGCAAATGAAACCGGAATAATTGTAGAAATTGTTGAAAAAAAAACCGGGAAGTTTAGACAAAACAAATACACACACAGAAAATTCTTCTCGATGCCACCCAGCCACCTACATTTGCACTGAATCTACCTTGACAACCTTCCATGAAGACTTTTTGTGAGTTATGAATACCTGTAGGAAATCACCAATGTAGGCTACAGATTCTTTTATCAAGAACAGTAACAGTATTATGCTTCTGAATAGTTCAGTTTAATCCAAGAAAATGCTCGGTTCTTGTTTCTGAACTGAGAATGTGTAAGGGAGGAGGGGGGGGGGGCGGTTGGAGATAGAACAGACCACACACCTCATCAGGGAGACCATTTCGTGCTCTAATGAAACGCACAGCGCAGATGTTTGTTTCACAACTTTGAGTATTGCAACCCTACTGAACACAGTCATCTCATCTTAAAGCAATCACCAGGTAACTCGGATACTCTTTTCTGTTCGAGAGTGGGAACCTTGGTCACATTAAAGTAGCACTATCACCGATTGAAAGCAGACAAATTCTGACAACATCTAGCGCTGTGTAATGCCATCTAGCGTTTGCTAGCACCAAGCAAAGAAATGCATAACGGCATTTCTTTTAACGAAACAAACAAGCCACGAACATCCTTAATTATTGAGTAAAAACTTGGTTCATCCTCGTGCAACTGCGAGCAAGCTATAAAGGTTAACAATGTCAATGTCGCTAGATAGCGCCATAGTATTTTCGTTCGCATTTCAATTGGTGATAGTGCCACTTTAAGTCTTATCATATTCTCCAAATAAGTCTGTTTTAAATTAGCAGGTCAGAGAAAACCCTTTGGGCACCTTCCAACAAGTAACATCATTCTTTAGCCACTATTTCCAAGCAACACTAGGGACTCGACAAGCTGTTCTTTACGTACACCCTGGAACACTCCTTGGGATAAAGCTGACAAAGTTAAGAAACAAGAGAATGTAAGCACAGCAATTTTTTTCTTTTGGCAATTTTCAGCAAGGGAACGTTTCTCACGTTATCATACGTGTCACATGTTCATTTTGCAAGAACTGTGTATGCACATATTAATTATTCATACACTTTAGCGAGCAAATGTAGCTGCACAAACTTTGCATTGTATGGTTTTCGAAAACCGTGAATGTGCCCGTGAATTTTCAAGGAACCCTTTCCTTTCAAAAGAGCTTAACAAACGTTAACTTTTTATCATCTCATTGCTGTGGGCAGCTAGATTATGCGTTTTTAATGAGCCTTTTCGTCTACACAACCTTTTGCAAATATTACATTTAAAAGGCTTTTCACCGGTGTGTATGAGAACGTGTCTCTTTAATACGCCACTTTGAGAAAATGCAGCCTCACAAAGTTCGCACTTGTACGGTTTTTCACCGCTGTGTGTGCGTTCATGTGTTTTCAAAGCAGTCTTCACCTTGAATAACCTTTCACAAGTATCACACTTGTATGGCCTTACATCGCTGTGTACTTGGTTTGTATGACTTTTTAACGAGCCTTTCTCCCTAAACACCGCTTCACACACAATACATTTATAAGGCTTGTAACCAGTATGAGTGTTTACGTGTCTTTTTAAAGGTAAGGTAAGGTAAGGTATTTATTGAGAGTACAGCTAGGTACAACAAAAACAACAAATCATACACTTCAAGCACAATTACAGGTATAATAAGATAATACAAAAATACTAAAGAATCAACTTCGGACATGATGGTGAACAAATTGCCCAGTCACATTTCGATGGCATCTCTCCAGAAGGAATTCTGCTGCGAACCTTTTAGAGTTCACATTGTGAAAATGCAGCACAACCGGACCCGCAGCTCGCTGTTGTGAAAAAGAAGCACAAAACAATTCACGAAATTCTTTTACGAACAGTATCACACCAGAAAGTGTTCAGCAGAAAACAGATAAAGGTGCAGAAGAGGTTAAGTTCAACCGCATATGTGAGCAAGCACATTCAGCGGAGGACATAATTAGCTTGGAGTCTTCTAAGAAGTTCTTCCCGAAAATCGAGACCCTCTCTCGAACAGCACCACCTCCCGTATTCCAACAAGGCATTGTTGATTTCCTTGCCAAGTTGAGTGTTCCAGCCCTTGGAATTTCCGAACAGGCAAGAAGCCAGGCGGTTTTTGCACTTTCTCAGTTGCTGCCACAGTTGAACTTTACTCCAAGTCGCCTGCAGAGGGAAGGTGAGTTGGTTAAGCTGGAAGCAAGCCTCATGGTTGCTAGAGAAGCGAGACCAACCCAATGATCTCCTAATCGCCAGGTGGTAGGCTCTTGCGATCTCATTCCACTGGCCCTTGATCTTGTCATTGCAGAACTCAATCCCATAGAGGTGAAGGGCGCAGCTTCTCATCACGACCCAGAGGTCTTCAGTCGAAACGATGTTCCGGAACATCATATACACAGCATTGCTCTGCCTGCGCAGGTTTTGACGAATGCGAGAAAGTTCACCTCCCCAACCCAGATCGGAGCAGAAGGTGAAACCAAGGTATGAAAGGTGATCAACCCACTCAATTTCTTTTTGATAGAGGGTAATTTTCTTGATCTCATACCTCATCTCATTCCCGGTGAAAAAACAAATGCACTTGGTTTTGCGAACGTTGCAGGAAAGACCAACGTGTCGAAGACTCTTGACGAGTGAGTCAAGCGTTTCTTGGAGTCCCTCCCGGCTGAGACCAAGGCAAAAGACATCGTCGGCGTAAGCGAGAAAGCACATCTTCAGTGTCCCAATGTGCCAGGCGTCAAGTCCCCTCTGTGCATCTGCGAGGGCCATGTCGAGAACAGCAGTAAAAAGAAGGGCAGAGAGAGGGCTTCCTTGCCTGACTCCCTTTTCAATGGAGAAAGTAGAGGACAAGTAATTACCGTGCTTAACTCTGATAGACTCATTGTCATACTGGTCCTTAATGAGGAGGATAACATTCTTCTTGATCTTCTTCTTAGCGAGGCACTCCCAAATTTTTTCTCTTGGAATGCTGTCAAAAGCTTTTTTGATGTCGACGGAGCAGGCAAAGACCTTTCCGCCACGTTTGGTGCCTTTCTCAACAACAGTTTCGAGAATCTTGGCAGCAATCTTTGTCGAGTGAAGCTTCTTATAAGCGAATTGGAATGGGGAGATTTCCATCAAGGGTTGAATTTCGTTAAGGATTGCGCCGTCAATAACCTTCGACCACGGGGAAGTAATACTAATCATTCTGTAATTCGAGCTTTCGCATGGAGAAAGTCTGTTTCCCTTGAGAATGGGGATAGCCAAAACGTCGTTGGTACCTTTGGGGACGTGTGAGTGTCTAAAGGCACACTGAAGAACAGCAGAGACTGCGGCCCGAAGCATCGGACCCGCAAGTTTAATATGCTCTGCGCAAATGCCATCAGGTCCAGGAGACTTCCCGTTGCGTAGAGAAGAAATGGCATTCTGGATGGCACTGTCCGTAGGGATGAAGACCTCATCTTCAGTTTTCGGTGGTGAAAGCAGCTCAAAGTCGGGAGAGAAGTGGTCAGGCTGATCCTTTCCATTACAGGTAAGAAGGTCTTTCCAGTGCTTGGTGATGTTGAGGTCGCCAGAGATGCCATCCACGACGTCCGCTAAAGTGGGCTTATTGGACCGGAGGGAGTTAACTTTGTTCCAGAAGATCGCCGGGGTAAGACGTCTATTAGCCTTAACGAATTCATTAAGCCTGATTTCACGTTCGTGCTTCTTACACCACCTAATCGCTCCCTTGAAGATTCTTCGTTTTTCTTTTCTGGTTTCATTGAGGGGGCTATCGATAGGTTTGTCGTGCAAACACCAGTTCCGGTGGGCAGAAATGAAGTCATTGTATTTCTCTTTAACGTGGTGATTCCAGCCTCCGATATTTCGCCGTTTCAGCTTCTTCCTGTGTGGCTTACCGCACTCGCCGTCAGCCCTCTTCATGACTTCGTTAAGAAAGGTGTAAGCGCCATCAATGTCAGCAAGATGTTGAGAGTCAGTGCATCCAACATGGATGCAGTCCAGCACTTCAGGTGGAGGGGCAGCAGAGACATTCTCATCAATCCTTTTCCTGTACAATTTAATCAAATCGCGGTGAGCAAATTTCCAGTCGATTCCTGCATTGCTTCTTTGGGAATCAGCAGGATGGGCAGAAAAATTCACATGATCAGGGGTCTTCAACATTAGGCGCAGAGGGAGATGATCAGAAGACAGGATGTCTTCAAGCACTCTGGAGTGAATCACAAGGTCCCTACAGCCCTTGCTGCCAAGGAAATGGTCAATCCACGAGGTGGATCCATTAAAATTACTCACAAAAGTAAAGCGTCCTGGATTGGCGTCACAGTCATCCAGACGTTCAAGGTCGAGGTCGTCAGTGTTCAGATTCAAGGTCTCAAGAAAGAATCCTTTCCGACTGTAATCTGTATTGAGGTCACCAGCAATAATACAACGTTCACCTTGATCTAAATCAATTGAGGTTCCAATCTCTCCCCAAACGTCAATGAGCATATCGCGGCACTCGGCAGTCCCAGTGTCCGTCGGAGCATAAACATTAACCATCCTCCACATGGATTTATTGCATTCAAAGTCTGCCCACATGACTCTGGTGCTGGGGGCATGAGAAAAGCCAGACATGCTCTTCATCTTGAACTTACGCCATAAGATCGCAAGGCCCCCAAAGGGTCTCCCGATCACGCAATCTTCATCATTCATTGCACTCATGGTACGACAGAAGAAGTCAGGATGAACATCTCTGAGCACATAATCCTCGTAGCTGTGGAGCCATGTTTCTTGAAGAAGTAAGACATCGCAAGAGTCACAAAGCAGCCTTATGTGGTGAAGCACGTTCTTGGCGCCACAGCAATTCCAAGACGTGATGCGTAGAGTGTTTACTGCCGCGAATGATGATAATGACGGGGGTAATTTACAAATGGCCTTACAATCAGCCCAGGAAGCCAGTGCTTCTCAAGGAGGATGAGAGCCCTGAAGTGGAGAGGGACCTCAATTTGAAAGGATGTTTTCCAGGGTTTGGCGATCTTTTTGTTAATCATCTTCCTGATCACGACCCTCGAATCTTCCCCAGTTTCACCATAGATCAAATCACTAACGTATTCATAAACTTCGCGAGAGGTCATGTTAGCATCACATCCACCAAGAAAAATCTTTGCGCTTCTCCCGCAAGGTCTGATCCATCCTCTTGAGGTTCCTGCGTCGTTATTACGATGGCTACCTTCTTCAGCATCTTGATGGGATGGTTCATCTGTGCAATCGCGATTCGGACCAGAGTCAGAAGACGGTGAGACATCACTGGTGTGGGATGGGTCGGTCGGCCATTCAGGAGTGCAGTCGCTAATTCTCTCCTCTTCACGCAGGGGAGGTGGGGGGTTGGAGCAGGAGAGAAGAGGAAGGATGGGAGGAGGGAGGGAAGGTGGGTGCGTTTGCAGTTTCTTCCAAAAGTTTTGAATAGAGGTATGCAAGTCAGAGACCTTGGTGGAAAGAGCACAAACCTTGCTATCAAGTTCATTCCACTGGGAAGTCCTAAGTTTTTCATTCTTTTCTTGTACGTTTCGGTCGCAGTACAGACGTTCAAAAGAATTGTTAACTTCTTTCAGATTGGCGGCCACTCTCAATTCGACTTTTTCGAGTTGCTTCACAGAGTTCTTCGCCATGCTGTTAACTTTCTCGTGTACTTTAAGAGTACTGCGAATTTCGTCCCGCGCTTCCTTCAAAACATTCATCAAGGGTTCACTTAGGGTATCATTCTTATTTCTGTCATAGACGTTCGCGCAAGCATCTTGAAAAGCGGCCAACTGCAGCTTCAAGGCGTTGATGAGGTCTTTCATTTGGTGTGAAGAGTCACTGTCATACTCATAGTTCTCGGTAAGAGGAGGCCACGAAAGTGGATTCACCGGGAGGAAGGTACATCGTGGGAGAATGCCATCACGGGAGTCAAGCCACGACAGCAAGTAGTAAACATCTCCAAGGTCAGCAAGGGCAGCGGAACGGTTACAGGAATCGATGCGGGTCTTAGGGGCCTTAAAGCCGTCTTTTGCGGCGGCAGGCGCGACAGCATCAAACAACAATCCCCTAGCAGAAGAGATATCGCTGCTTTTGAAATGAGACTCCACGATATCCTCCATTTTCTCTCTGGGAATATTTTTGAGGTGGTTTGTCATAAAGCAAATAATGTCGTTCTCAATAGTGACCCTTTGTACTTCCTGATTTTTCCTCATTCCCGCAGCAAGCGATTCAGCAGTCTTAGCTTCAAGAATCTTTAATCTCTTCGTCAAGTTCGCGTTTTCTTCAATTAACGCATTCTTATCTCCGAGGAGCGTGGATGTGTGAGCAAGCGATTCCTCTTTGAATATGGTAGCGAGTCTTTCTTTCTCCAGAGATTCACCTTCAGCAAATTTAAGTTCTTCTTCGTGTCGCTTAATCGCAATTTCCAGTAACTTCTCGTATCTAGCGTTCTGCTCAACGCTCTGCGTTTCAAATTCCAGTTCTTTGCATTTCGAGGCTGCAATACAAATCGCAAGTTTGGTCTCCGTTTCTTCAAGTCTGTTTTTCAGGCAGTCTTCCATCTCGTGCAGGGAGCGAGTAAGCTCTTCAACCTTATCAGTTGCAATCTTCAAATCGTTTTCGAGTCGTTCAGTAACAAATTTAACTTTTTCTCCAGCAGCACGCGTCAAAATGCCAGTATGCAAGGGAACTGCGGGGAAAGGAAGGACCTCGTTTCCTTCGCGTGAGGCACTCATAACGAAGCGAAACACAATACGCCCAAAACTGGCCTTTCTTCAGAATGAATCAGACAAGGACACTCTTTCTAAAAATGCGGCATCACACGATTCGCATTTAAACAGTTTCTCCCCACTTCGTAAATATGCAGCATAAGACGATTCGCATTTAAACGTCTTCTCTCCGTCATATATTCGTCAGTGTTCTTTCACATGTCCTCTTCGTTGGAATGCAATATTTCACAAGACGTATTTAAAAGGATTTCCTCCAGAAAGTTGTAAAAAGCAGCATCACACAATTCACATGTAAACGGCTTCTCTCCGACGCGTTTTCGTCAATGTTCAAACAGATGTCCTCATCGTGAGAATTCAACATACACAATTCGCATTTAAAAAACGGATTATCTCCAGAATAGGGTGCCAGAATAGTGAAAAAGTGAAATAGTGAAAAGTGAAAAAGTTCAATTCGCCTCTTTCTGAAAATGCAGCTTCGCACAATTCACATTTAAACGGCTTCTCTCCGACGCGTATTCGTCACTGTTCTATAAGAAGTCCTCATCGTGAGAATGCAACATTACGCAACTCGCATTAAAACGAAATATCACCAGAATTATGATTCCAGGATGGTGAAAAAGCCGCATGACACAATTAGCAGTATAAGAAAGTTAAAAGGCTTTACTACGGTTAAAAGGCTTTACTACGGTTTCCACATTTAAACACTTTCTCACTGTTTTGTCGTAGAATGTAGAAAATGCAGCAGAAAATCTCACAAATCATAATACGACGTGTCACACTTTAGAAATAATCAGCTTCCTGTCTTTCGACTTAAAATGTGCAACAGATATCGTAGATATGCCTTACCACACTTTTTACTGTTTAGGGGATTATCTCCAGTATGAACACGGACCACCAACAAAATAATTGCACTAAGTGAGCAAATTTGCAAATGGTTTTTCATCCTAAACGATCTTTCACAAACATTGCATCTGTACGGTTTCTCACCAGTATGAATTTTCACATGGATTTTTAGAGTAAGTAATTTATTACACGTACAACGAGGTACAAAACACTGCATTATGCAGTGTGCGGCCTAAACAAATTTAAACAAATCAAAACAATTTTAAAAGTACCGCAAGAAAAAAAAAAAGGCAAAAATAACAACAACAAAGTGAAAATGCGACATTACACCTCGCATTTAAATGGCTTCTCTCCAGTGTGCCTCTGTCGAAACATATTCACGTATCCTTTTCGTGAAAATGCAGCATCACACTTCACGCTTAAATGGCTCCCTTCCAGTAAGCATTCGTCAATGTTCACACAAAAATCCATTTTGCGAAACTGCAGCATTACACACTTCGTACTGAAATGGCTTCTCTCCAGTATGACTTCGTCAATGTCGTTTCACAGCAGCGTGAACGAGCAAGCACATTCAGCGGAGGACATAATTAGCCTGGAGTCTTGTGTCAAGTTCTTCTCGG
This sequence comes from Lithobius niger, assembly GCA_023313725.1. Taxonomy (NCBI): domain Eukaryota; kingdom Metazoa; phylum Arthropoda; class Chilopoda; order Lithobiomorpha; family Lithobiidae; genus Lithobius; species Lithobius niger. Next base: position 9,409 of record JAHWFP010230144.1, on the reverse strand, counting down.
AACTTATATCCCACTCTTGAACTACACCACCTGCCATATTCCAAGAAGGCATCGTTGATTTCTTTGCCGAGCTGAGTGTTCCAGCCTATAGTGTTTCTTAACAGGCAAGAAGCAAGGCAGTTGTCGCTCTTTCGCAGTTGCTCTTTCGCAGTCGCTCTTTCGCAGTTGTCGCTCTTTCGCAGTTTAGAGTACCAGCTTGTCTAAATGCAGCTCCGCACACTCTGCATTTATAACGCTTCTCACCACTGTGTATGTGCGTGTGTTGAGTTAGAGTTGCTTTCCGTGAAAACACAGCTCCACATACATCGCATTTGTGTGGTTTCTCGGGTTTCTTTTCTCTACGTAGGACTTTGTCTTTGCAAGGCAATTTCGGTGGCGAACGCATCTTCGCATTTTTCGCATTAGTATGTGACCTTAATCCTATTTTTGAAGCGTTCATTATTTTTCTGCCCTAATAACGTACTCGCTGCGTGTGGTACGAAAAATCAGCCAGAACCAAGCTTTTCTCAAAAACAAACAACACGCTTGGAAGCAACCAAAGAGAAGAAAGAAAGTCCTGGCAAAACACAAGGCCAGCTGAAATAGGAGCTACGATCCTAACTGCAAATAACTTTTTTTTACACGGTCCCGCTAGATCCCAGGCGTCGTTCCTATCCCAGGCATCGTTCTGATCGCTGGCATCATACGGATCATGTAACCTCGCTCCCGGAAGTTCTCTCCCCTCACACCAGCCGGCAATTCAAACATGACGGAAAACGGCGAAGATTCAAATGAGTAGCAACCAGTATTCCGAGCTAATTCGCACATTTTTTAACAATTAATCGACTTTGACGTAATATTTAACATTTCGCTAGATTGTTCGTAGTTGTTGACATGTTTTTGAACACTTATCAGATCACCTGCTCATTTCAACGAGCGTTCACGGGAAGATGAACTTGAAGACGTTTCTCCAGCTGCCTGCATTACTGCACCCTGTGTTGGCTCGTTGTATGATAGTGCTTTTTTGTTTACCGAGGGGAAGTTACCCCTAGCTTGCTTGAGCACCCCCCCTCCAATTGAAGCGCTACCTGGGGGGAAGAGGTGCCCCAGTTTGCTTACCTCCCACTTCAACCCTGGCGTGTCCCTGAACCAAACTTACCAATCCAACATCCCAATTTCTCCCCCTCCCCCCCCCCGAAAAAAAAAATTATAGCCTACTCTACCACTGTTATTCTTGTCTTACTTTTTAGAGGGAATTTTACAGTGCAACTTCTTGGTATGACCAGAATAACAGTGGTACAGTAGGCAATAACATTTTTTTTTGTGGGGGAGAGGGGGGGGGGAATTGGGATGTTGGATAGGTATGTTTGGTTCAGGGACATGCCAGGGTTGAAGGGGGTGGTAAGCAAACTGGGGCACCTCTCCCCCCCCCCCGAAGATCTGGGACTAAATGATTTCTAGGGTAGTTTAAATAATTTGGGTATTTCACTCCCGTAAGATAAGATTACGTATGGTTCGGTGGCGCTTCAATGGGAGGGGGGGTGAGTGCTCAAGCAAGCTGGGGGTAACTTCCCCCTTCGTAAACAAAAAAGCACTATCATACAGCGAGCCAACACAGGGTGAAGTAATGCATGCAGCCGGAGAAACGTCTTCAAGTTCATCTTCCCGTGAACGCTCGTTGAAATGAGCAGTTGATCTGATATTGTTCAAAAACATGTCAACAACTACGAACAATCTAGCGAAATGGGTAATTATCTAAAATAACTACTTTGCAAGCTAGCGACTTAATTCACCTACCTATCGATTCCTTTTGTCGTAAAACTTGCGAAAATCAGAACGAAAACGTGCGCAAACGCTTGTTTTTTTTTTTTTATTAAAACTCGTTAAAACGCTACTGACACCAAGCTAGAAGGGACGCCATTCAACGCGATGATATCGCAACATAGAAAACCTGATTTCGACCAGAACATCAGCAAACGGAAATTACCTTCATTTGCGACGCGACGCAATCGCTGAAGGCTTTGAGCTTTAAATGCAATGGTTGCAATTGCTTTATTAATACGGTTGCTGCAACATATTATGGACTAACAACCGTCACCAAACGCTGATTACGTTTCAAAAAACAAACGCAGGTCTCTGTTTATGGCTTGTCTCTATTTATTGCCGGGTCGGAATATATCGCGAAGAAACTCATGCTGGGCCACAAATAAAGAAATAACACAGGGCACTGTCGTCCTAACTATTAAAAAAAAATGCCCCCATTTTAGCGACGCTTTCGTGTGTAATGACGATTTGTGATGTTGTTTTGAAGTTTCTCCGCGAATGAATTGGTAATACTTTTGCTGCTAATGATTTTAAATTAATTGGTGTCATAAGCTTGTTGAATAAATTATTGGATAGTCCAAAATTGGTGTGTAATAATATCGAACATTAATGCAAAATTGTTTTTGGAACCTTTTGAACTTTAAGTGTGCCTAAACGGCAGTGGTACCTACCTCCCCTCCCCCATATCAAATGCCTCCTCCCCCAGTTAAAAATGATACTCCCATATCTCCAACTTTGACTAGTGGTTGGGTTGTCACCCCCCTCACCCCACCCCTCACACACAGATACACGCTTTCGGCCATGTTATCTTTATACGCTCTATTTCTATTCCATCATAACAGCCGGGTGAGGCAACAGCATCTACTGTTCTGTTTCGTTTTCTATCAACATTCAACCGTGCCTAAAATTATACAGTGAAACATGATTTTTTGTTGTTGTATTTTTCTCGATTTATGTGTTGTGTTGACTGTTGACGGATTATGTTGAGTTATGGTGATCAGTGGTGTGTTATTGTTACATAATAAATATATTGATATTTTTCCACCATTCCCTAAAATGGCAGTGAGGAGTTGCTCCTCACAGACCACCGCTCCTCTGGGCTGAACGAGATGCATAAATCTCCAGTCTTGCGAAATATTGGAACTAATGCCTATACCATTCAGTCGTATTGAAACGGCTCAAATACAGACTAGGCCGTTTTGACTAGTTCGTGTTAGCATGGACGAGTGATATAGTTTCAGTATCATTATTGCTGTTGTTACAGAACCCTTGTTCAAGCAGACTGAAGCGTAACATCAAAAGGCAACGAAAATACGCTCTCATTCAAATTTATTGAATTGTTTGTTTGTACACAAATTATTAACAAATTATTTACATTTCCAGAATGTAACCCCCTCCCCCAATGAGTAATGGCAAGACAAGCTATGATACTAAACTGAAACTGTAATTCAGGAAAACAATGTTATACATAAACTAACCAATAATTAAATAACAATAAATCAGAAGGTAAAGAAAGGGCTATCGAAGAAGATAGCATTAACGACCGACCTTGTGACGAAGGCCTATAAGATACATACATATACTACTATATGCCCCAGCATTACAAATTTGCTACGGCAGTTGAGTGTATACGGTTCAGTTCATTTGTGCTTTAGGCTTGGGCATCGAATTATTCTAAATGCTCAAACGCGTGTTGCCTGACTGTTAAGTACAATGCTGATATTTTAGTGCATGCAGATTTGTGTAGCAATTAAACCATGGTCAAGGGCTTCCTCATTCAATCCAGTGTATTTTTTTTTGATATCCCACGGAAAAAATACCAACATTTTCGCATTATATCATCGAGTGCTTCTACGATTGTAAGAATGGAAATTCCAAGAAAGATACCCATATTACCACCTATGTCACTAAGTAATGCGGAAAATGGGTATGCCAAGGTTTCAGTAATCACCTCAACCATATTACTTGCGAAGCTGATGCACAGTCGTATTTCTGGGTGCTTCATACCAGTTTTTTCCCAGTTTATCACTGTGTATACTTTGTCTTCACATGGTTTTTGGCAGAGACATTTTTCAGCGTTGAACGATTCATAAACACCCATTCCTTCTTTCATAGCTAAGGTCAACTTTTCCCACGAAGGACAGTCTTCCAGATGAGGCAATCTCTCCATTGTTGGAAACCTAAAACATGATGGTTACGTGAGCAATGAGCATGTGTATGTAAATTTATTTTTATTGCACGATATTCTGTTAAGGTGACATAGTTATACTGATTGCCACTCCAGTAAACATATATTAATTTTGCTGGAGTCTGAATACCGCATCTTGATTTACAAGAGAGATTACTACATTAAGAGAATAAGAAGGAGAAAGCAAGATGAAAGCACTGGAATTGTATATCAAAAAGCTGTGGGAATAGCACCTACTTTTATGAGCATAGCATTTTGTTTTTGTAAAGATTTCGGAAGTGCACAGCTATAGTAGGTTTTGCAATACGCTTTTCAGACTTCGCTACAATTCAAACTTGGCAATAGTTTGAATTGTAGCGAAGTCTGAAAAGGATATTACTAAACCTGTTAGAGCTGTGCACTTCCGCAATCTTCACTAAACAAAATGGTATACTCATAAAAGTAGGTGCTATTTCCATAGCTTTTGAACTACAATTCCGGTGCTTTTCTCTTGCCATTCTCCTTATTTTAATTAATGTAATAACTGCGACCATTACTGAAGCTGATAATGACACCGACTTTGGTGACACGTGGTACAAAACCGTACAAAGGCATTAGGGCACGTTTACGCAACCACTCGCTTTTGCATTCTCGCCGCTAGAAGCTAGAAATCACCTCAATTTCAAACATGGCAGCGGTTTCATGTCTGCCGCCTCGCAACGAAAACAGCCAATAACGTGAGTTCAGAAGCAGTTTGGGGAAATTGTTTCGTCATGAGGAATTCTTTATATTATTGGCACGGATTATAAGACTGCACGTATTTACTCAAACGATGTCGGATTTAGCTAATCCATTTAGCGTTGTTACCATGGCAATGTCAACTTTGCCATCGCGATTGAGTTCTAGCTGCGAGAATGCAAAGGCGAGTCGCTGCGTAAACGCGCCCTTATTCTTCCTATGCTGATGTCTCTGTCTCCACAATACTTTTGAACCTGTTGTCCAGTTTTCTGTGATTTATTTGAAGATTTAAGTTCGAAAATCAATAAAACTGCATTGGGGATTTGGAACATTTAATTTCAAAGATCACTAATTATCTGACATTATTAATTCGACGCTTTTAATGGTTCTCAAGGAAATAAGCCAAAAATTAATGTTTCATGTTCAGATAAGTCAGATGCGTTAAGAAAACATGAAGTTTTGTTGACATGACGTTGATTTTTAATTCGACGAGGTAAATGTATGCTCAAATTGAGGTCCCTTCAATTCAATAGATTTTCCTATTGTAGATGTTGTTGATGACAGTTGTGATGACAGCATAAAGAGTGTCTTGCGTTACAGCCCAGATAATCCTTCGAATGCTTAACTTGAGTTTGGTGATAGATTTAGGGTACGTTTGAAGACTTTTGGTTTGTAGGAAAAAAGTCTTCAAACGTAACCCTAAATCTTTCAACAAACTCAAGTTAAGCATTCGCAGGGTTATTTGGGCTGTAACGTAAGACACTCTTCAGAAGGTCATCACAACTGGCATCAACAACATTATCAAAATCTATTGAATTGAAGGGACCTCAATTTGAGCATACATTTACTTCGTCGAATTAAAAATCAACGTCATGTCAACAAAACTTCATGTTTTCTTAACGCATCTGACTTATCTGAACATGAAACATTAATTTTTGGCTTATTTCCTTGAGAACCATTAAAAGCGTCGAATTAATAATGTCAGATAATTAGTGATCTTTGAAATTAAATGTTCCAAATCCCCAATGCAGTTTTATTGATTTTCGAACTTAAATCTTCAAATAAATCACAGAAAACTGGACAACAGGTTCAAAAGTATTGTGGAGACAGAGACATCAGCATAGGAAGAATAAGGGCGCGTTTACGCAGCGACTCGCCTTTGCATTCTCGCAGCTAGAACTCAATCGCGATGGCAAAGTTGACATTGCCATGGTAACAACGCTAAATGGATTAGCTAAATCCGACATCGTTTGAGTAAATACGTGCAGTCTTATAATCCGTGCCAATAATATAAAGAATTCCTCATGACGAAACAATTTCCCCAAACTGCTTCTGAACTCACGTTATTGGCTGTTTTCGTTGCGAGGCGGCAGACATGAAACCGCTGCCATGTTTGAAATTGAGGTGATTTCTAGCTTCTAGCGGCGAGAATGCAAAAGCGAGTGGTTGCGTAAACGTGCCCTAATGCCTTTGTACGGTTTTGTACCACGTGTCACCAAAGTCGGTGTCATTATCAGCTTCAGTAATGGTCGCAGTTATTACATTAATTAAAATAAGGAGAATGGCAAGAGAAAAGCACCGGAATTGTAGTTCAAAAGCTATGGAAATAGCACCTACTTTTATGAGTATACCATTTTGTTTAGTGAAGATTGCGGAAGTGCACAGCTCTAACAGGTTTAGTAATATCCTTTTCAGACTTCGCTACAATTCAAACTATTGCCAAGTTTGAATTGTAGCGAAGTCTGAAAAGGATATTACTAAACCTGCTAGAGCTGTGCACTTCCGCAATCTTTACAAAAACAAAATGCTATGCTCATAAAAGTAGGTGCTATTTCCATAGCTTTTGAACTACAATTCCAGTGCTTTTCTCTTGCCATTCTCCGTATTTTAATTAATGTAATAATTGCGTACATTACTGAAGCTGATAATGACACCAACTTTAATGACACGTGGCTACAAAGGCATTATTCTTCCTGTGCTGATGTCGCTCTGTGTCCACAATACTGTTGAACCTGTTGTCCAGTTTTGTGTCATTTATTGAAGATTTAAGTTCAAAAATCAATAAAACTGCATTGGGGATTTGGAACATTTAATTTCAAAGATCACTAATTATCTGACATTATTAATTCGATGCTTTTATTGGTTCTAGTCACTTCTCAAGGAAATAACCCAAAAATTGGTCAATAAAAATGTTGACAATTAAGAAAAGTTATAAATATTTTATTAATTGAGATTTCCATATTCTGATAAGTCAGATGCGTTAAGAAAGCATGAAATTTTGTTGACATGACGTTGATTTTTAATTCGACGAGGTAAATGTATGCTCAAATTGAGGTCCCCTCAATTCAACAGATTTTGCTATAGTCGATGTTGTTGATGACAGATGTTGATGACAGCCTGAAGAGTGTCTTGCGTTACAGCCATGATAACCCTGCGAATGCTTAACTTGAGTTCGTTGATAGATTTAGGGTTACGTTTGCAGACTTTTTTCCTACAAACAAAAAAACATATTCTCCAAATTCAAATCGTCGTTGTCACATTTGGTGAAGATAGAGCAGTAAACGCTTAAACGTCGTTGTTAATCTGTGTCTGAAATTTCCCGGAGGGTTTGAATTTTGTATGGGAAAAGGTTAAGTTCTTCTTTAGCTTTGATAGCAGGTACGTGATGTGCCTTTAATGTTGAGAGCTAGAGTTCACCGTTTTGATGACGTTCTTGGACTTCTTCTCACGCTTTCATGCAATATTTCCACATTCCCTGGCATACGAACTGTCACTGGACGACCTGAATGTTCTGGATTTTGGTTCAAAATAATTCCAGTTTCCTTTTACCAGCTGCAATATTGAGGTTCCTATTGGAACACAGAAGTTTGGAAATTGTTTGTGTACCTTGTGGTGTACCTTGTGGTGCACCTTTGTTGCATATTGTGTTGTTGTAAATGTTTAAACAGTGAAAACACGATGTTGAATTGTATATTGAACTGCCGTGCTTGGACTGCTGTGGGAATGAAATCAATATTGCAGAAACAAAATTTGAAGTTTTCTTAACACATCTGACTTATGAGAACATCAAAATATCAATTAATAAAACATTTACGATTTTTCTTTATCGTCTACATTTTTATTGACCACCCTGTACAATTAAAAGACATTCTAATTCGCGTCTAAAAGCATGCTGGACGTGTCTTTCAATTAATGTCTGAAGGCCCCTCACAGGACAAATTATCCAGTATATGCCATACTTTTTGTGACTTTACTGGTTACGTCGTTACTTCCATTACGCCTATGTAGCAAAGATATCAGAAACAAGTAATTGCATTTGAATATCATATTGGGGTGATGGGGCCCACTGACATGGCAAAGAACTTATCGGGCATACAAATTGGTCATTTGGAGACTCTTAGACTGAGACTCTTGCTCAAGTTTTTATCTTTTTTGATGTGTTTATTGTGAACAATACCGTGAGTATGCTGTTTAAGTGGCAATTATGTATGCCCAGTGAGTTCTTTGGCCCTGTTAGTTGGCCCCATCTCCTTATTTCGTTAAACTGCAATCATATCATGGATCTCGGTTTTTGAGAATATCATTGCAACACTAATTTTAGTAGTTACAGGTGAGATAAATCAATCATCAGCTGACTTGCGAATAATTTGGTTGCTTACTGTCTCATCTCATTCAGATAACTGCGGTTTCAGCTTTTTATCAAATTGGAATACCAATTCAACATACTATATTTTTTAGTCATTGTTCATTGCCTCATAATTTTGGCACTTTTTCCAGAATTGCATCTACCTAGTCATTGCATCCACCAATCTGAGAAGAGTTTAGGAAAAGTGAGAGGAGAGCACAATCCACCAATCTGATATGAGTTTAGGGGAAGTGAGAGGAGAGCACAATCCACCAATCTGATATGAGTTTAGGGGAAGTGAGAGGAGAGCACAATCCACTAATCTGAGATGAGTTTAGGGGAAGTGAGCAACTTTGCTAGTTAATTATTTTTAAAACTATCAGGATAAAATCACGCTTTGTCAATTAAATAATATGGAATTCCATAAGGACAAGTGAAAATACTGAAATTCTCCATATATCTTAAGAAACTATTCATTTCATGCATGGGCGAGTGGGAGGTCCATTAATCTCGCACAAAGTTAAACTCGAAGCAGTTACATAATTGTCATTAATTTTTCTTAATCAGTCGTCACACTCTCAGTTTAAAAACTCCTAAGAAAATTGTCTATCGTAAATGAGAAATTCTTTTGATAATTAACATTTTGCTCAAGACATTTTTCAGTATTTTTGACATCCGTCCTAGTAAGGACACTATCAATACCACCCATCATCACGTTTTCAATTTGTTATTTTCGCAATGACTGCATCCATGGTCCAAACTTTGTAAGAAATTTAAATATACTAAGTACAGTACAGCAGCATATTTCCAATATCGTCGAATGCTCTTATTAGTTCACTAGTTTCTATTTTTTTCTATTCAAAAGAGAGAAAAACTATGTTTAGACATTTTGTAGCCTACGTGGTGCAAAAGGACAGCCTAATTTCAATCCTGACTGGTTTACTATATTCCATAATAGACTTACATCAGGTTTATATTAAAATATGATGGTTTTCATTCTTGTTATAATGTCTATTTTTGCTACGTACTAAAAGTATAATTTTAAATCGTTACAATTTCTTTCCAATTCATAAAGT
>JAHWFP010230142.1:41491-66746 GCA_023313725.1 Lithobius niger | reverse complement strand
CCCCCCACATCCCCCATTGTGTGGTCTCAATACCCTCCATTCCTGCTCTCCCTTCCTTGTTTGGTCTTCTTAGGGGACTAAATAGCGTTTTCAATCGAGGGCGCCACTGCTATTCTCTGTGTGGTTGAATTACACGTTTCGCCGTTTTGATACCAAGATCGATAATTCCACAATAGCGATCGTGCATGCAGCGATTGTTACTCAACAAACTTTGAAATTATTCAACTCGGCTCTAATAGCCAGCATTATGGAAGTAGTATTTCGTTTGTTACTGATTGTTACAGGGCACATCCGTTTAAATTGTCGACCGCTCGCATTTTTCTTTGCTACCGTGCCAAGAATGAACCTGCTCTCATACCGAGAATGAACATGCTCGCCCTCTTGCATCTCATCCCAACTAAGCGTATTATATGTACGCAGCTGAAGCCCAGAGTGAGCCCAGGGTGGTTGTTTGATGCACCGTTTCCAACATTGGGACGGTTTGTTCTCTCATGTGTTTGCTGTGGAAGGCGTGTATCCCGTCTATGTATTTTTGCACACACTGGCTAACAAACGATGATTTTCGTTGGCTTCGCTCACTCAATCGGCACCTCCCCTGACCCGGACTCCATGCACTTAGACACCAGAACCGATCAAAGAGGGGGGGGGGGGGGGGAAGCCCTGAGAGAAGGAATAAACAGTCGTCGGTGGATGACAAAAAAGTTTCCGGCTCTTCGGCAAAAAAGTGTAAAAAACCCAACCGTGACAACCACAGCAACGAAGATGGCACTGATCCATGCCACGCACGTCCAGACTCGGTGTAGAGTGAGAATTTAGGAAGAAATGCTTCTGGGTGAAGACGACGAAGAACCATACCCAAACCTAGTGGTAGACGGACATGAACACTTACAAGTTGGTGATGGACTGCCAGGACATCCCAGGGCGACGACTGTAAAAGCTAAATTCTGGTTCCAATGAGGGATCACCGGGATACGACGATGATCACGGGGATCCTTCTACTGCACCACCCACTGAAGGCACAAATGGTGGTAAGAGTTTGCCAATGAAATAAGAATTTGCTGATGAAATAATTTGGTGCACTGGAAATTTCGAACGGAGAACAGCTGCGGGAAGAAGATAATAACTTTGTAATACGTGAAATACTATAAGACAGGAACTTTAGGGGCACTATCGTTTTCTGTGAACAGAACTATGTGGGTTGGGGAAATGAAACAGGAAACTTTGAGATATGTGTAAGCACTATTGATTTATTTAGATGAATTATAAGCCAAAAAACTTAAAGATTACATCTGTGAAGCATTCAAATGTACTGTAAAAGTGCGAATATTACGTTTTTTCTCTCTCTTCAAACCTTATATAGAATTTTGGAACAATTTAGAATAGAATAGAAAACCCGACAGTGCAAGGAAAAGCCAAGAAGCACCCCCCCCCCCCCCGCCCACACGCACACACGCAACCAAACCAAGGACCAACCGCCAGGAAAAGCCTAACTAAGAAGACGGTCAACAAGCCGATTTTTGAAAGAATCAAGCGAGGTGGAAAGAACAACCGAAACAGGAAGGGCATTCCAGGCCTCGACCACACGTTCAGAGAAAAACTGGTGCCGAACATTACTGGGGAAGATACTTCCGCAGAGTTTATGAGGGGATGCCCCCTGGTCATAGTGTGAGAAAGACAAAAAAGTCGGCAGCCTGGATGTCAATAAAGTGGTTTAAGATTTGGTAAGTGAGGATAAGGTCATCCCGGAGGAATCTTGTTTTGACCGAGGCCAAGTCCAGTTTGCAAAGACGTTCATTGTGAGAAAAATGTTGGAGGAGAAGGCGTCGTTTAGTTAGGCGGCACTGACAGGTTTCAAGACGGGCAAAGAAAGAAGCATAACAGAGACGGCCAACCTGAGAGTAGAATTCGAGTGTAGGACGAAGGAAGGTTTTGTACAGGAGAGCAAACAGTTTAGGCGAGACAGCAGAGAAAAGTTAATAAATATAGTAGACTTTTTTGAAGACTTTGCCGATGATGTAATCAGTATTGGCATGCAATTTGGAAAAATCAACCAAAATACCCAAGTCCCTGTGGAACCTGTTAGTAGAAAGGGTGGTATTACCAAAGTGATAGCTGCAGTGAGGGTTGCTGTGCCCAATGTGCAGCACCACGCATTTGAGAGTATTAAGGCAAGACAGTTTTTGGTCGACCAGATGGCAACGGCGTCAACGTCTTGTTGGAGATCTTGGTGAAGATAAGCGGGAGAGAGAATTTTCAGGTCGTCCACATAGCTCCCGCTAAAGGAGCGGATGACTGAATGGAGGTCGTTCAGGAAAAGCTTGAAAAGAAGGGGGCCCAAAACAGACCCCTGTGGAACCCCCGAGGTAATGGGGGCCCAAACACTAGTGGAACCTCTCAGACTAGCACGTTGTTGTCTATGAGAAAGATAATAATTGATCCAAGCAACATGTGTTTTAGGAAAATTCAAAGAGGACAGTTTGTGAAGGAGGAGAGAGTGGGAGACGGAATCAAAGGTTTTCCGACAGTCGAAAAAAACAAGATCACATTGCACTCATTTGTCCAGTGAGGTAGTAAGGTGGTTGTAAGTTTCAAGAAGGTTGGAATGGCAGGAGTGACCCGGGAGGAAACCGTGTTGGAACTCAATTACAATTTTGAGATGTTGACAAATGCACATGATAGATTTATGAAAAAAACCTTTCAAGAATTTTAGAAGCTACACAGAGCAAACTGATCGGGTGATAATTATTAATATCCACCCTTATTAGGTGCCTGAATATAGCATAAAAAAAACTAAACCTAGAAGTAATTAGTACAAAGATAAAACGAACTGCATCCACCTTTGAAAACTGTCATAAATAACATATCGAAAGTCCAGCAAAATATTGTTGGTGGTAAGCTGCCATTTTTGAAAATGGCACCAGAATTCGACACAGTCACTGTTATTTATTGAAATACTAAATTCCCTTTGCAGTTAGCAAAATTATATTCCTAACTTATTATTCGTCTTGAAATTTCCTTTCAAGATATCAAACATAACTGGATTTAGCAACCGGAAGTGGTACTAATTTGTTAGTGAAAAGACGCCATTTTTTTTTTCACAATTGTGTCTGAATATGAGACTTTGAATTCCCTTTCACAGTTGGCGAAATTACACCCCTTGCCATCATTGTTCCTCTTGAAATTTCCTTTCCAATGATGCTAAACACAACCGGAAATACCTACCGGAAGTGGAACTAATGAATCTTGATTAGTGCATAGAATATGCCGTAATGGAAATAAAAATTGCCCAAAATTGAAGGCTTAGTTCACTTTGTGTGAAAAGCATTGAATTTAGTATGGATGCACATGAAGCTAACTGGAAAAAAAATCAATTTCATCCTCTCCCCCCCCCCCCCACGGGAGGACTTAATCCACCAATGATAGTAACTCCTGAACTGTCAATAAATCAAAAGCATAATGTGAGCTAAAACGTACAGCACACAATTTTGGACAGGAAAGGGAATGTACACCTTTTACGTAAAAGCAAACCTTGAACCACAAAATTGTATTAGCACCCTTAATTCACGCGAACGTTCCTATTTCAGTTGGTTGTTATAGTGATTTTTGTGCTCTTGGTAATCTTCTCATTGCCCGAAATGTACATGCTTACATTTTCTGTAAGGTGGGAATCTGTTCTTTGCATCAATCCTAACCAAAATTGTTTAGCTTAGGTAGGGACCGCCCTGCATCCATTTAAAGGTGAAGAGGTAATGGCACAGCAGCGAAAGTGTAGGTGATCTTCGAATTCAAAGTGCTTCCTCTAGCCCTCTACTTGCCCTAAATGAACATGCTTTGGATTTTCTGAAAGGTGGGAATCGATTCTTTCAATTAATTCTAACCAAAATTGTTTAGCTTAAATAGGGACCGTCCTATGCCCGTTTAAAAGAGTAGCTGTAATTGGTGTAGTGGCTAGTTTCAATTTCAAAGTGCCATTGTAATGCTCGTTTTTGTATTTGTATCCAGCAAACGACTTCGGTTAGGAATGATGGAAAGAATAGATCTCCACCTTTCAGATATCCTTATCATGTTCATTTCGGGCAATTCGAGGGTTAGCAAGAGCACTTTGAATTCGAAAATCACCATACGCTTTCGCTGCTAAAAGCCATTACCTCTTCACCTTTAAATGGGTGTAGGACGCTCCATTCTAAGTTAAACAACTTCGGTTACAATTGATGGAAAGAATAGATCCCCACCTTTCATAAAACCCTAAGCTGTGTTCGTTTCGAGTAATAAAAGGACTAGCAAGAGCACTTTACATTCGAAAAACAACATACGCTTTCGCCACTACGCCATTACTTCTTCACCTTTAAAAGGGTGTAGGACTATCTAAGTTAAACAATATCCGTTAGGATTGATGGAAAGAACAGATTTCCACCGTTCAGAAAACATAAGCATGTCTATTTCAAGCTATGAGAGGATTTTCAAGAGCGTGAAAATCATTTTAACAACCTACTGAAAAAAGGAGTGTTTGCCCGAATTAAGGGTGATAATATGATTTTGTGGTTCAATGGTTGCTTTTATGTAAAAGATGTTTTATCACCTTTCCCGTTCAGAATTGTGTGTTGAACATATTTGCTTAACATTATGCTTTTGATTTATTATTGGTTAAGAAGTTACAGCCAATTTTGATGGATTAAGTGATCCTCGCCCCCTTCCCCCATGGGTTTTGAACTTGCTATCAAAGATTTTTTTTCTAGTTAGCCTTTGTGTGCATCCATACCAAATTCAATGCTTTTCACACAAAGCAAACAATGGCTTCAATTTTGTGCGCTATTATTTCCATTACGGCATATACTACGCACTAATCATGATACATGTGTACCACTTCCGGTAGGAACTTCCGGTTGTGTTTGGTGTCATTGGAAAGGGAATTTAAAGAGGAACAATAAAGGCAAGAGTGTAATTTCGCTAACTGTGAAAGGGAAGTCAAAGTATCATATTCAGACTCCATTTTCAGAGACTGTGGCATCTTTTCACTAACACATTAGTACCACTTCCGGTAGTTACTTCCGGTTATGTTTCGTATCATTGGAAAGGAAATTTCAAGAGGAATAATAAGTTAGGGATATAATTTTGCCAACTGTGAAAGGGAATTCAGTATTTCAATAAATAACGGTGAAAGTATCGAATTCCACCAACACTATTTTGGTAGACTTTTGATATGTTATTTATGACAGTTTTCAAGAACCAATGCCGCTGGTTTCATCTTTGTACAAATTACTTCTAGGTCAAATCATAAATTCGGGTGCGTATACGTACAGGTGAGATATTTGCATCTTTCCAACGGGTAGGGAACGTACAGGAAGAAAAAGAACTTTGAAAAACCAAGAAGAAAGGGGTTGCAAGAGTTTTTGCACAATATTTAAGAAAGAAAGGGGAAATGCCAACAGGGCCACTGGAAGAATCTTTCCTTAAAGCAATGAAAGGCAAAGTGAGAGCCAAATTCGACCTCAATATCCCAGTTATCGAACAAGGTAGGGCCGTCGTATCTTTTCAGACAGGTAGTAAGGGCTTAGGGTCCTATTTGGCTTTGAGAATGAAGGATCCATCATAACCGCGACGGACGGAGCGAAGCCCTGAAACGGCAGCACTCCGGGTAGCTTTAAAATCACGTAGGCGATTGTAGCACGGTTTTTCTGCCTAATCAAGGAACTGATGTTGTGATCCATCCAGGGCGGAGTACTTTTGGTAGCGGGGGTGCTCATCGGAATGAAGTTTTTAATGACATAAACAATGAAAACCTCTAAAGTTTCAAGTTGGGTGTCCACGTCCAACCCCTCAACCTCAGCAGGCCAGTCAATACAGGTAAAAATATCATTAACAACGTTATAATTAATAGCTTTTCCTATAATTGGAACGGGGACCGCCAGGAAGATTAATGTGAAAAACAATTTAGAGATCATATTTAAGAGAGAATAAAAAATTATGTTATTTTGATTTTGCTCTAATTTTAGGTGTGGCTGGTGTTCCGTAGGGGTATAAAGCTTTTTTCTTCTAATCAAACACTTAGGGGAGATGTAACGTCCTCATTACATGCAACAGATTACTGGTTCGTCTGATACAGACGACCCCCTATTCTGACTGCACTTAACAGTATAGTCACTGAACAACACATACTGACGAATGAGTCTGGGTCTGAAATTACAGACCCCCTCCCGCTATCGTCCATTGGTTGGTTTCCCGTAATTACAGGAGCCGAACAAATGTATGGCGAGAACATTGAGAATCGGGACTGAACACTTCCGGTACAGAAATCCATGGTCGTCATGTACCGGAATCCAATCCATTGTCGGGCCAAAATATGAGGCGTCAGCCGTGGAAACCCATAGATTCGACCTATACAAAGTCGATGATCCTTGACTGAGACTCGTCATTTTCTCCTTCGCCCATGAAGTTGCACTATTGACCATTGGCGATACTTCCCTGCAACATGTTGGTAGCTTGAGAAGCAACTGAAGAAGAGAGCAGTCACGCTAGAGATTGACAGACAACTTATCCGATCTGAGCCCATCATAGTATAGATTCATTATCCATAACTTTGCTGAAGCTTGCTTATCCGTCAATACTGATGCTGATAAGATATCTTACCCATCTCTGATACCTTTTTATGCACGGCAACCAAGAAAAGTGTATTAGATTGTGTCCGTTGTTTAATGGAGTGTTTCACAAGAAATTACATTTTGTTGGTAGTTAATTAATTAAAAAATTTGAAAATTTATAAGTTAGCCATTAAGATGCTGCATGCTTGAACCCTGCTATAAAATACCACTAACAGCATGTGTTTTCCTCGTCTGGTTTCCAAGGTATTGATGTCACTATCAGTCAATCCCTTAAGTACGTTTTCTGGTGATGTTTCACAAATTCTCGCTCTTGTTATCATCAGTCCGAGTCCATCACTCTTTGTCTGCAGATATTCCTGAATGTACTCCACCTCACCAAAATCGTATTGAAAACTTAACTCAAATCGTGTCAACACTTATAACCTATATTAAGGTTTATACCCTGAAGACTCATTTAAATATTACTTCTTTTGCTGATGAACTGTGACGGCGCTAGGGGTGGGCCCGGGTGGACCATGGCCCCCTAAATATTTTGCTGCCCCCCTGCCACACCCCCCCCCCAACCCCAAGTCTTAGGTCACGAACAGAAAATAAAACAATAAAAAAAAACTTGCAGGCTAAACTTGAAATCAAGTTAATCAAACAAACTTTTATTTTTTATTTTATTTATTTTTGTAGCAACTCCACAACGTAAATCATGTGTGAGACCTAATTTAAGTGTTTATGGGGCGCATTTTACAAAAATATTGCACTGCATTGAAGCTTACGTTACGCTCCAGTTGAAATAAACGGAATAAAAGTGGGGCGAGGGATAATCGTCTAACTGGAAAATCGCATAATTGGAAGAACGTATAACGGAAAACAGTATAACGGAATATCATCTAACAGGAAATTCGTATAATGGAAAAGCGTCTAACTGGCAATTCGTATAGGCCTAATGGAAAATCTTCTAATATCCCTGCCTCGCTCGCGCTGCCGCGCTCGCATATAACATACATATACATATCACATATAACATACATATACATATCACATATAACATATAACATATATATATATATATATATATAACACCTACTAATAGTTCGAAGGTTAAATGAAAACTAGAAGATTGCTACTATAAAACCGCACTCAACTTCTTACTGGAGAAATCAGTTAAGGGCCCACTCTTGCAGACGCGATTGTTTGTGTTCTGGTGCAGAGAAAATAGTCCGTTAAAATAATAAAGTTTCACGATGAAATAACTCACGCAAACTATTTATTTTTGTTGGTAAAACGAGGTTATAATTTTAAGATAACGTGACACTTAATTCGGAGATATTAAACGACCTGTTCCTATTTCGAAAATGTGCAAGTAGTTGCCATGGTTACGACAATGGTTACGGCTCGGAGCAGACGACGCGGTAGTTTTAAAAATGGCGGTCGTCTCTCCGCACAAATATTCTAAACCCCACTCCCAAGTAAAGCCCTTGACATCATCACAAAAGCAAACGGTAGTTAATGTTTACAGCAAACTTCGGCGACAGCATCCAGACAATTCGGTAAGTGACGTGGCAAAGGATGCGGCAGACTGAACAAGCGTTTCATGAGATGCAGTCTTCCAAATCAAAAAGGTATTTGCAACCGGCGCTGGTCATTTTACGTTGCCAGCCAGGAAGCATCGTAACTCCGTTGGTACTCGAGTTCGGCTAAAATGTACGATGACTTCACACTTTCGGCAAATAGACAAAAGATCCTCGCAGTTTATAGAAAAGGTACGTACAGTTCCCAGGTAAAATGATAAGAGCTGCCGAAAAACGATGCCGGCGGTTTGCCAAATTTTGGGCGGAAGGCAATGGGCGTCGTGAATTTCTTATGTGATTTCAACGTGCACGAAAACAATACGACATATACCGAATTGATAAACTTGCTTCACGTCATAGTCTTACTATGTTCAATGTTGCTTTTGCTTCATTGTGAACCGCATTGAAATGACATGGAGCCAGATCAAGAGATTTATTGATGCAAATGATCAAACATTCAAACGTAAAGAAGTCCATGAACTTACACCGAAAGCAGTTGCTGTAGTGACATCGAAAGGGTGGGCCAAACTTGTAAAACACACTGAGAATGAAGAAAACAACTTGTGGAAAAGCGATGGGATGGCTGATATTATTGTGGAATGAATCGTCTGTGATGTAAACAATTCAGAAAAGAACTCAAGTTCAACAATGAAGACACAGACTGCTCAGAGTAGAACTTAAGATCTCTAAACATAAACTACTGTCTGCTTGAAAACAAACTGTCTTTTAGAGCTAAAAACTGTCCTTTTCAGGACTACAAAATCTTACGAAAGAGAAACTTCTCCCCCCCCCCCCTCCCTTTCCTGGAGAATTAAAATGTGTTTAACTCAATATTGAATAAAAGCGCACTAAAATCACGTATCCTCTCCCTATTTTTGCAGCGTCCTACGGTACCATAACGTATGCAATATTTACAATGACTTGACATGTAGCAAAAAGGTGTCACACAGGAAAGCCACTGAAAATAATTTGCAATATTTATATAGGCTGTACTGACTGTAAACTCTAACACTCCGTGTGACACAGGAAAGACAAAATGAAACTAAGCTCTTCAATAACCATACGACAAAATAAATATATATAAATAAATATTCTTAAAGGCGCTACCTTTCACGTAATACTTTCCTGCATTATTCAGCTTGGTCATTTTACGTCGCCAGCCAAAGCATCCTAACTGGTATTCGTAATGCCGTTTATTTCCTGTTTTTTTTTCCCCCTCTGACAGACTGTTTTATCACTCAATCAGATATGTGAAAGTCTTGCAAGGCTATTCACGTGTTGGTTATTGAAAAATAAAGAGAGGACATTAACTTAAAAAAAGTTATTTAAAAATTAAATCATCAGGTTTTTAAAATGAAAATTAATTTCTATAGCATTTTGAATAGCACACGAAAATAAAAGCCGTGAAGATTCGTAGCATATGTTGATGTATACTTGGGTAGTTGAAATTCAAATCCACGAAACCTCTAAAATAGGGCAGAGATGGCAAGCGGAAATGTGAAATGAATCCGACAACGGATTCAAAAGTTATCGTGCATACAGACGACGGACACCAGCAAAGGATGAAAAGCTCCTTTATTCTGCTTTGGCCCGCACGTCAGTATATGTAAAAAAGTTTAAAGGAGTTGAAGGCCAACGACAACGTCAGGTAAAGAAAATATTGATCAGTTTTAGAACAGCTGAGCGCGTAGGGATACGAACAAACGAAAATAGTTCGTAAAACGGCTCTCTAACTATTCCTCCAGTCAGAAGTTGAGTGCGGTTTTAGTATAGCGGTAGCAATCTTCAAGTTTTCATTTAACGTCCAAAGTATTATTCGGTGCGATTAACTTGGCTAATAGGATTACCTTGGCGGCCTTTCCCTGGTTGAATGATATCACTACTTTGAAAGGCCGACCCTTTTTGTAAACTTGGCGGCTTCTCTTACCAGTTTTGGTTTTGGGTGGATATCACGACTTTCATAGGCCTGTGAATGACCAAAAATCCCACGGTGTGATTGTCACCCCTACCTTTTTAGTGTGGAGGTACTTTATTGTATGAATGTTCTAATTCATAAATTTCACATTTGCTATTGTCATTCCAAATAAATTAATAACAAGCGTAACAGTATGGTAATTGCAAGGACCTAATCAATTCCTATGGAGCAGTAGCAATATTCAAGTTTTCATTTAACGTCCAAAGTATTATTCCGTGCGATTAACTTGGCTAATAGGATTAACCTTGGCGGTCTTTCCCTGGTTGAAGGATATCACTACTTTGAAAGGCCGACCCTTCTTGGAAACTTGACCAGTTTTGGTTTTTGGTGGATATCACAACTTTCATAGGCCTGTGAATACAAAGAATTCCACTGTCTAATAGTGACCTCTACCGTTTTTGTCTGGAGTGTCTATACATTTTCTAATTCATAATTCTTACGTTTGCTATTGCCCAATTAGCCGTTACACTAGCCAAATGGACATGGTTTGGCGTATTGTATGCCCATGTTTTGCATGCTTAAGTCCATTTAATCCGATTTTTGAGCGCACTGGCTAACAAACGATGATTTTCGTTCGCTTCGTTCACTCAATCAGCGCATCCCCCTTCACTTGGCTCTCCCGAGGTAAACGTTAATCATTATGAACACATACTACAAACTCACGGAATGGTAAATGTTCATACAGTTCTAGTATTCTGGTGGCAGACGAAGATTACTAAAACTAATCAACTCGTCAGCTGTTTAAAATTACTCGACACTTACACTAGACTGCAAGAACAGTAAGTCTACATCAAATAAAATGTCCGCGTCACGTTATTGAGGACACTTTTTCTCTATAAAGAACACGTTCCCACCTTTACTGACGATGTGCATTTTGTTTCCTAATCTTCTTTCCAGCAAAATTGTCCCTTTTATCGTGATGGGGCAGATAATTCAGTTTGGATTCGTGTACCGTAAAAAAAAAAGACCAAACCTTTGCAACCCTACCTTTTCAAACCCTTCTCCTCCTTTTCCGTTCGACTGGCGATACCATCGGGGACCTTTGTGTCCCTGGCAGGTCTAACCTTGGTGGTAAGGCAGTTGAAATCCTAACCCACCTTTCCTAATTCGATCCCACCTTTTCACTGGCCAATTTTTTTTTACAATTTAAACATTTTTAAAAAAACTATTTATTACCTATATGCAAGCTTTTAAATTGTTTTATCTTGTTTTAGTTTTTACCATACCACCTTCGCATTCACTTTTTATCAAATATTTTTACACGCATCTTAAATGCTGCCCCTTTTTAGGCTGGCAGTCAGTCATCCCCGCGATCCTTGCCAGACCTGTTGATTCAGCAACAAACATTATTTTTATTATTATTATTATTATTATTATTATTATTATTATTATAAAGATATTCTGTCTCTTAGTGAACCACCTATTTGCAAAAACAGTGCATTCTGACAATACAAGTACTGTAACGATAAGCGTGCAACACTTAAGCATGTTATAATCTACTATTGAATGACAATACAAACAATGGTTACAACAATAATTTTGCACTTACGAGCCACTTCAGGGCCACGTGCTTCTAGCTGCAACCCCCATTTTAGAAAAAGGCACTTCCCCATATGACGCTTTACCTGTCTGCCGAAATTTAGATCTGGCAACTTTCCCTAATGAGCTGTAGACGTGTCGTTATACCCTATGAGAATTAACATGGGAGCCTACGGACTAGTTACTAGTTACTAGTCACTAGTTACTAGTTACCAGTAACACAAATCAACGTTATTGAGGACACTTTTTCTCCATGAAGGACACGTTCCCACATTTTCGTGTTGACGTTTTCTTTGTTACTGGACCCAAGACACCTGATTTAAACGATTTGTATAGATTTCTACCGCATGGGGAATTTACACTAGTATGCTGAAATCACGTATAAGTTGGTTTCAGTTAAAAGACACGGTCTGCTAGTGAGCCGCCATCTGACAACAATAACACTAACAATTACGCTCTGACAATTAAGCTCCAACAACAATAAAACGTCTACTTGGCGGTGACACACTAGCGTGTGTCTAGATAGTGTAACTGACATAACATTAACAGAGTTAATGATGTCAAATACCTAGGAGTTTCTCAGGACAGTATGCTTAACTGGAAGTGGCCAATTAATTCTGTTACTATTCGGCTTTGTGCTCTTCTGTGCAAAATTTATAATATTAGGAAACTTGTTTCATGCAATACGTTAAAAATGTTTTATTTTGCCACAGCCCAGTCCACCGTGCACTACTCAGTGTAATGCTGGATACCATTGATCCTGTTATGAGGTTTCAAAACAGAATTGTCAGAACAATTATGTTCAAAAAGCAACGTGACCATTGTTTTCCACTTTATCAACATCTAGGTATTCTGCCAGTCCGCCATCTGTACATCTGTAGAAAGAACCCTTATTAATTTTTGTAGAAACGGTGTTCATTTTTCGACTCGTCTTGTGACAGATTCCCAATGCAAGGAATGAATCCTGTTTTTATGTCGCTCAGCCAAAAGTTACTAAGGAAAGATTCCACAAAATGTGTTACTATCTGGGTAGTAAATTTTTAATTCATTGCCTACCGAAATTAAACTTATTACTGGTCTTTCAAGAAACATTTGTTTAAGTGGTTATTAGATATCAAATGATCAATTGGTAAGAATTGTCCTAGGCCTGGGTGTCAACCATTCAGTAGAATGGAGTCCCAAAGAAGCAGATGTTTCTGCTATTTCGCTTGCTGAAACCGTATTCGTTTCGCCCTGGTTATTAGATCAAAAACCCGATGAGCTTAGCAAAGCTGTTTAGCATTATACTGAGTTAATACTGACAACTTTTCTTATTTGGTTGCATTCTTTTCTAGTTTCATGCATTTTCCCCCACTTTTTTTTCTCATTAATTTGTTCTTAATCATGCTTTGTTTGATTTTCGAACTCTATTTCCACATTAAGACCTGTTTTTATTCCTATTTTTTTTGAATGATTGGTTTTGTTTTTATGCGACCCTTAGCCACACGCGGGCATCTGCTCTTGTAGTGTCAGTTTCGTCTTTTGCCAATTATTTCCTTGTAAACAGTACTGAAATAACTCAACTCAACCTTTGTACTTTTTTTTTGCAGTTCTTTCCGAGTTTCACATACCTTTGCTTTCTAGTAACTGTGCTCAGAAATGTTCAAAAGAAGTCAATCCCGTGTGTAGTAATGAAGGAATCTATACAAACGAATGCATCCTACAAATTGCCTCGTGTGTGTAAGTACTTATAACTATCGAAGGTTTCGTTAACGAGTTTCATTATGAACAAGGAGTGCTGGGCGATATAAAGGCTCTCGTCAGACCAGCCCAGGGTAGAAGAATATATAGGTAGTGCCACTCTTTCTCTGACAACGGCAAACATTTGGACGAAGGAAGTACTTGTTTTCAGCGATTTTCAGAGGGCGCTGTCGTCAAGTAACAGGAAACGCAAAGCAACATGGGGATCAAAATTATTTAGCGTCACTTAAACAAATTGATCACGATAAGAACACAAAATTATTCGCTTAAAATACGTCATAATTTAGATTGGGACATTAACATAAATATAAGAAAGATCAGAACTGGCTGATCAAGTTTTATTTTTTAAATCCAACATTGAATTTTAAAACGGGTAGTCATTACGAGTGGAGCTAAGTGTAACGCATGGTTTTGTGTTCCGAGAACGTCCGAGGAGCCCAATCATCGGCCGTTCAGGTTGAAACGTCTCCGTGGTTTACGTTTATTGTAACGAACTATATACATTTTGAATCTACTATAGAATTAGTTCTACAACTTCGGATGTTGCCCGTGACGCTCGCGTATTTCGTCTAATTCCGCAGGTATTGTCGCTATTGCCATGGTTACCATGGCAACGATGGGCCGCCATTATTATTTTAAGTTTTGCCTCCTACGAGAACCAGACAAGTGCTGCCTTCTGGTGCTGTTGGTAAGCAGGTATTATTTAAAAACACGTTTTCAGAAAAGCGTCACTACCTACTAATCTACCCTGGACCAGCCTATCGCACTGCAGACTTTTATTTTTTCCTACAATTTTTGCAAGAGTTTTTCCCATATTCTAAAAATACTCTATCCACAACGAAATTCTTTGGCAAAATTGTATGTCTCAATTTTTCAGAATGTTACATGGCTTTGTGCTTTTTTGAATAGAGTCTTTTGTCTTCTGGCAAAAAATCGTCACGTTCGAAAGGAGGCTCATAAAAAACGACAGGATTACCATTGCAAAGAAATATAATGAAGCGAACTGTGAACTGCTTTCATTTCCAGAACTGGATTGCCTAATTTGCTAGAATGCTTAATTTGCTAGTGCCAACTAGTAATATTAACGAAACTTTGAAACTTGAATTCTGCAACTGTTTTCAGCTTTTCATTTTATTATTAATTTTTTTTTATATTTACGAATGTTTAAAAGCCAATCAAAGCAAAAACAAACACTGATAAAGGGGCAGCCAAGTTAAGAATGGCTTTGCCCTTCAAAGGAGTGATACCAAAAGACCAAAGCATTCGCCATATCAACTAAACTATAATAGCTCACTTTTCGGTAGCTATCTGTGTTCAAGCTTTTCCTTTAGGGGCAGAAGTATTAGTCGGCGGGATAAAGTTGTTTTATTCTGCTGATATCACTTCTTTGTGGGGCAGATCCTTTTCTTACATTGAGGCTCACACCAGTTTTGATTTTTGTATATCACCTTTTTCCCTTCTTTTCACTTTTGATCGCATCAGATCTATTTATCATGGGAAATATTCTAGTAATCCTGTATTTTCCGTGAATAGGAAATTGAGACGTACACGTATTTATATTTTTTGTCTCTGTAAATAATCTTAATTTCCCTTTTAAGTCACATTCTTGGGGATAAAAAATATGATTGTGCACGCAAGTATGGCACCAAAATACTTTTCCATTTACCAAGAAATTTTTTTAATTCGCTATTTTGAAGTCACTAAACAAACAAACAAACAAGGATTCAAACCAATCCGTTGGATTTGTTCAGTATCAGTGTGATCAGGAGTGCATAAAGGTCCTACGGAACTCATTACCAACTCGTGGTGCAATTTATTTTTGGATTAAGGCATCAGCATTCTTTGCTGCGCGATCGTGCTGAGATGGTTGTTATTGTTTACTGTACTAAATAAAAGACTTTTATGCTGGTTAAATTTACGTTTCTGGTCGCAACGCAGAGCAAAGGATCTTCTCTGTTCCTGGCTCTTTGTATATACTATTACAGATTGCCCATTGCCGATTCCTTTAAAAGCCGCCACTTCAATTATATTCCCTATTCCTGAATTTAAATTCATCTGCATTATAAGGCAAAGTCTCATAGCAAAAACGAAGGCAACCCCCAAGTTAAATAGACGACGAGAACCCCCGAAGCAGCAATGAAAACGGGCGAGCGTGTCAATTCTTTGGCCCAAAGTTGAATCTGGTACGTTGTTGCGTTGAAAAGTTGAAATTATATAGCACATTGTTGGCTCGACTAGCAATTTGCCCTGCGCGGGCATCTCAGGGGCAAGTCTTAAATGACGTCACGCACGAAGGACAATTATTTTTCACAAGGTACTTGCATCGCTCAAGCTAAGGCGATAAACTGGGAGTGGGGGGGGGGGGAAGGAGAGAGGGGAGCCTGAACGGGCAATGCTCGTACGGGGGTTCAGTGCGTTTATTAGCCCTGCGCTTCAGGAAGCAAAATTGCCTCTTGCATTCAACGTTCACCGACCGAGAACTGGGAAACAACTACGGGCGAACCGAAACTCCGGGCGAAGCCGGGTGCTACTGCTACTAAATCAATAAAATTGGCTAATGCATGGTGTTGAGAGAGAGAGAGAGAAGTTTTTTTTTCATTAAAAATACAGTCATGAAGGGTAATTAAGATAGGGTCTGAGTCATGTTTACTAAAAGGTAATATTACACATTTTCTGTTGAAGTGGGAAAAAATATTTAACTGTATTACAGTTAAATTTGCCCCTTAAATTATTGTAAAGTGTAAATTTACAATATTTTTATTCTAAACAGTTGTGGAAGAAGAAAAATAAAACACATCACAGAAGAAACGGCGAAAACAGACACGGGTCAAGGGGGGGGGGGGGTGGAGATACAAAACCAGACAGCAGACCGAGACAGAACATGAAAGAAGATATAAACAAAACTCTGTTTAATCGTTATCCATTAATTGTCGTGGTTGCAGTTTCTACAGAATGATTGAAAAGTTTTTTTTTTTTTCGAAATGTAGCAAATGATGAAACGTATTTAATAACCACAGGAATTTGGTTCCATGTGGGAGTATATATAGTTATCTACCGATATCCGCATCTCAGCTCTCTTGTAACAATACAAGGATGCAGGAACACAACAATAACGAGGGCTGAAAACTAGTTCTCAGCACCCGGTGTGAGAACTTAGTTCAGTTCAATTCAATTTTTAGTATGAGAGAATGTAAGCCCCAACGCTATGCTCTCTACTCTACACCTTAACTAGCTTACACTACCCATGCCCAACACAACTGCCACACTGGCAAGCCCTGGAGCTCTGCGATACCAACATAACCAACACTACTCTACAGTATGCAACAACCTTCAAAACGGAGGGGATCAAGCAAAGCAAAGCTGGCCTACTGGAGTCAGGCGACAAAATCCCTGATTCTACCAGTTGCCCTACAAAACCCCAGAACCTTCCGAACCTCGAGCTTCCATACGGCACATGTGGGGGAATACCCAGCGCAGCAACAAAGGGGCCTAAATCCCCACCGAGCACCCAACGACGCTGTGAAGACCAATGAGGGCATTCAAGCAAAAAGTGAAGGACTGTTTCATCGGAGTTGCCGCAAACACACCGAGGAGAGGTAACCCACCCTAGTCTGAAGAGATGTGCACGTAACTGCACATGACCTGTTTCAACCTGGACAGCGTGCCAGCATCGCGCCGGGACATGCTGTCCAAGACCTTCATAAACCGACCAGAAACACCACTCTCCCACTCCTCACACCATTCCATCATGCTGTGCCTCAAAACGGCCGGTCTGAGGTATCTAGCAGCCACTGGAAACCTAATAGAAGGTCCGCCAGGGAGGTTCCATTCCTAGCAAGGCTGTCTGCAAGCTCGTTGCCAAAAACATTGGCATAACCCATTCAACAGTCACTTGTTGGCCCACCTATGGGCAAAAACAACTTCCAGCCAATATCCATGGCGATGGGATGGAAGACCATTAGAGACGAGAAACACTTGCGGAGAAAGCCCAAGCACGCCAGAGAATTGGTGAAAATAGTCACATTCTGAATTTGCAGATCTAAACTGCTGTCAATGAGCCACGAGCTCACCCACAAATGCAGACGGGACCACGGGGAGCCAAAAGCTACGCTCGAATGGAAGGACAGGGATACATAAACTCACACTCCCAGTTCCCCTTTCAGCAACAAACGAAGCATCGCAGTACACCGCAACACAATCGGGGTCAAGGCCGTGATGGGAGTGAGCACTAAGAGCATCGTTAGCAATACCGCACCAGAACCATGGTTGAGGCGAAACAACCAGAGTAGGACTGGGTTGCCGATCCTGCTGCATCTCCACAAGAAGAGAACCAAGCAGGCTACGAGCTCTCTGCGAAAGAGACATGTAGTCGCATAAGATATGTGCTAGCGGGTCCCCATCACCCCGCGCCAGGGCTCTAAGGCACACGTGGGTACGCATTTGCTTAGCCCTGATATCCACTGGAGCATCACCCGCTTCCACCAATAGAGCAAGGACAGGGGTTGACGGCAGACAGCCAGTAACGACTCTCAAACAGCAGTTCAAGGACATCTGGATAGCTTTCAGGGCCTCAGTAGAAGTGATCCACAACGGGATGTGGAAATCAGTGCAAGCACGAATGTACGCTTTGTACAGCCCATTAACAGTGGCTCTCTTAGCAACCGACCTGTTGCTTGCAGCCGAGTTCAAAATGCCAAGCCGAGAGAGATTGAATTTTTCAGGGCGTTAACATCACGGACCCACTCAAGGCACGGGTCAAGCCAAAATCCCAGGTATCTCACCTTCTCTTTCGATGGAATAGTAATACCATCAACAACAATGGTTCCCGATGTACTGACGCCCCGGTGAAGAGCGGATAGGAGCATTGGTAGATCACTACCAGTCAACCACACAGCCACATCGTCTGCGTACGCGACAACATTAACAGAAGAGTCAATGCTGACAAGCACCTCGTTGATGGCAATTGCAAACAAAACAGGACTAAGGCAGCTCCCCTGAGGGAGCCCCCGATCCGTGACTAGAACAGAGGACCACGAGCCATTGATTTTCGTTGCAAATTGCCGATGGCCAAGAAGCGCCATCACAGCAGTCCTGAGTTTAGGTGTAACACCAAGCAACACCATAGAGTACTCTAACCAGGCAATATCAACCATGTCATATGTCGCCTTGATGACCAAAAAGACGGCAACGGCATAGTAGTCATTGACCCAGGCTTCTCTTACACCCGACTCAAGATACAGCATGGCATCTTGTGCCCTCTGTGCTTCCGAAAGCCGTACTGAGCTTTGAAAAGACCACCAGCGCTTTCGACTTGGTGGACCAGTCTGCGAACCAGTATTCTTTCATACACTTTCCTAGGACAGGAAAGAAGCGCAATCGGCCTGTAACTAGAAACTGCCGCTCTTGGCTTCCCCCTGCACAAGACCGGGGTGAGCACCGTAAATAGCCGGGATTGCGGTACAGTGGCACCATCATACAGACTCTGATGAAAAACAAGCAGTTCGGCAAGACCGTCCTGACCCAAATTCCTCAACTCTTCATAAGTAATTCGCAGCACTCGATTACAATACAACGATTGATTGATTGATATTTTATTGAGCCGAGAAGGCCTCCAAGCCATTCGCTCACAAACTTACAAATAAACTAAAAACTACTTACAGACTAATACAAACAAACAGACCGGCTGACTCCAAGAAACCCAACAACGATGCAGGACACAACAATGAAAAAGGGCTGTTCTCTGCACCGGTGCTGAGACTCGATTATTTGTAAACGAAACCCGTGTTACACGTCCCATTCTAAAAATTTAATTTACTTTCTAAACGGCAAGTTATTTTTCACCATGATAAATTCTGAAAACGGGCAATATCGGTAACATTTCAAGCATTAAAACTCATTACAATATGACACCCATTGTGAAAATTTAAAGTTGCTCCTTTAAAATTTTCTTTAAAATCTGTAATTTCGGCGGTACATTTTTGTTTCTTGTGGAGATGGTTAGTTTCCATGTAAAATGTCGGACGCACCGACAAGGGTGCCGCTGAACACAAACAAAAGAAAACGAGGGGGGGGGGGAGATTTTTCTGAGGCCCTTTTTTTTTGGGACACGCCTTATTTTGACCTAATTGGTGTTACGGATCGTCGAAAAAAACTTTGTTTTAATGTTTTTTTTATTTTTTATAAAAGATTTTCTTCATGATTCTGTCTACCAAAAGGGCAAGAAGGCAAAGAATAATGGCAAAAAGGGGGTGGTTTCAGCCCCAAAGTAAGGGTGATCTTGCGCACCGACTTCCGACACAACCATCTTCAACATTATATTCCGTACTCTGTTCCTAAATATTTCCATCCATCGACGTCAAACAAATCCTCGAATACCAAATCCGAAGTCATAATAGAGCACTTTACGCAAACGCAAACGCTTTTTTTCCTTTCCGCCTTGCAGTGTTGGACTGCTCCGTGCACTACATCCTGTATTCCTGTATTCCCGTAGTCATCTGTATCCCCCCAAAACCAAAACTGGTAAGAGAAGCCGCCAACTTTACAAAAAGGGTCGGCCTTTCAAAGTAGTGCTATCATTCAACCAGGGAAAAGCCGCCACGGTTAATTCTATTAGCCAAGTTAATCGCACCTACTAATAGTTCGAAGGTTAAATGAAAACTAGAAGATTGCTACTAGCGGTAGCAATCTTCAAGTTTTCATTTAACATCCAAACTATTATTCGGTGCGATTAACTTGGCTAATAGGATTAACCTTGGCGGCCTTTCCCTGGTTGAATGATAGCACTACTTTGAAAGGCCGACCCTTTTTGTAAAGTTGGCGGCTTCTCTTACCAGTTTTGGTTTTGGGTGGATATCACGACTTTCATAGGCCTGTGAATGTACAAAAAATCCCACGGTGTAATTGTCACCCCTAACTTTTTGTCTGGAGGTATTTTATTGTATGAATGTTCTCATTCATAATTTTCACATTTGCTATTGTCATTCCAAATAAATTAATAACAAGCGTAACAGTATGGTAATTGCAAGGACCTAATCAATTCCTATGGAATAAAAGATGCCCTGTGTCTTATTGAACCAGTAATGAGAAATTTATTCGGGTCGTGGGGCTGGTAATTCATTTTGAATTCGCGTACCGTAAAAAAAAACGATTTGGATTTGGTGGGGAAAAAACGACCAAACCTTTGCAATAAAAGATACTCCGTGTCTTAGTGAACCAGTTCCAGTTTGCTTTATTGAGGCCGTAGCCAAATGCCATGCGCCCCAAATCCACTAAGAATACAACCCACCACCTATTTGCAACAACAATTAATTCTGACAATTAGGTACTGAAACGATACGCGTGTAACACTTAAGCATGTTTTGACTGTTGGATGACAATACAAATAATGGTTACAACAATAATTTTGCACTTACGAGCCACTTCAGGACCACGTGCTTCTAGCTGCAACCCCCATTTTAGAAAAAGGCACTTCCCCATATGACGCTTTACCTGTCTGTCAAAATTTAGATCTGGTAACTTTCCCTAATCAGCTGTAGACGTGTCGTTATACCCTATGAGAATTAACATGGGAGCCTGCGGACTAGTTACTAGTTACTAGTTACTTGTCACTAGTCACTAGTCACTAGTTACTAGTCACCAGTAACACAAATCAACGTTATTGAGGACACTTTCTCTCCATGAAGGACACGTTCCCACATTTTCGTGTTGAGTTTTTCTTTGTTACTGGACCCAAGACACCTGATTCAAACGATTTGCGAAGATTTCTACCTATTGGGAATTTACACCAGCATGCTGAAATCACCTATAAGTTGGTTTCAGTTAAAAGACACAGTCTGCTAGTGAGCCGCCATCTGACAACAATTACACTCTAACAATTACGCTCTAACAATTAATCTCCAACAACAATAAAACGTCTACTTGGAGGCGACACACTAGCGTGTGTCTAGATTCATCTTGGTCTGCAGTTAGTCTGTAATTTAGTATTTAGTTTTAATGTATGCAGGGTGCGTGGCTACGGGCCGTTACCCTCAATAAAATTCCATTACATTCCATTCCACTACATCATTATTTGAGTTGCGTGTTTCTTCATTGTCGGGCAAAGATGCGGACATCGGTAGATAAATAAGTTATCGCCTGCTTCCCTCGTGCAAAGAACTAACAATCGCGCTGGCCCTCGTTATTGTTAGTTCTCAGCACTCGCGAATCGGGCGATAACCTATACAGGGTGTTCGGAAATTGGTGTCAAATATTTTGAGGGTCCGCTGTGTGATCAAAGATAAGAAGAAAAAGTCCTATAAACATGGGTCCGGAAATGCACCAGTCTTTAGTTACAGCCCCCTCAGGTTTGGGGTAAACAGTTCTTAAATACCTCGTAATGATTCACCGTTTCCATTCCAAACTCAGGATATGTGCCATATCATACCTGGTATTTCAGTACTTCATAATACAGTATTGGGTCGCACAACTTATCAGAGGGAGAGGTAATTTTCTTGTACATACCAGAAAAAACACATCGTATCACATTACTGTGTGATTGAAAACAATCGAGAAATGAAACATCATTAAGTAAACAGAAGATGGCTACTCAAAGTTTTACTGAGTATCATTGCATTTGCGGCTCTGCTGCAATTAACTGCAATACGCATCCGCAAAAGACCTCCTCTGCAGAACATTCTGTGACAAGCAACTCAAAAAGATAAATACGACGGAAAACAAACTAAACGTAAGCGTTTTATCATAGTAGGTGCTCAAAATGACCCCCCTCTGCCTCGATGCTGTTCCGAAGCCGCTGCGCCATGCACCGACGAACCCGTTCAAAGATTCCAGGGGTTGTGCGAATCTGGTTGCATCCATCCACAATCCTTTGGCGAAGTACATCAGCATTGGGAATTTTTGTACTGTACACGAGTGACTTTAAGTGTCCACAAAGATAAAAGTTTAACGGGTTTAAGTCCGGAGATCTAGCAGGCCATGCTATTGGGCCTGCACGTCCAATCCATCTGTCAGGAAAGCTTCCATCAAGGTAATGTCGGGCCAAAAGGCTGAAGTGAGCAGGTGCACCATCGTGCATAACCCACATTCGTGTCCTGACTGCCAGGGGAACGTCTTCCAGTAGTTGGGGCAAGTCATACTGGAGGAAATGGAGGTAGGTTTCTCCATTTAGGCGTCGAGGTAGAAAAAAAGGCCCTACCAAATGATCACCAACAATTCCAGCCCAAACGTTTAGACTAAATTGTTGTTGATGTCTAGATTGTTGTACCTCGTGCGGATTTGCATGGTCCCAAAGATGGTTGTTGTGATAGTTGAATATGCCATCACGTGTGAAGCCAGCCTCATCTGTAAACAGGATAGACGGCAGGAAATGAGCGTCTGCTCCACATTCATGATTCAGTCGCACACAGAACGCTCGTCGTGGTGGAAGGTCGGCCTCGCCAAGACCTTGGACACGTTGCAAATGGTAGGGGTATAGCAGGTTATGATGCAAAATGTCCCAAATCGTCGAATTACTGACACCCTCTCTGCGTGCAATGCGTCGTGTGCTATCCGATGGATTTTCTGCTATGTGCTGGAGAACTCTGTCTTCCAAGCCAACAGTTCGCACAGTTCTGGGTCTTCCATCATCCGATGTCCGTCTCCCAAATGAGCCTGTTTCCCGTAAGCGCTGGTGGATACGACTGAACGTTCTAGCACATGGCAAATTCCTGTCTGGATACCTTTGAGCGTAGAGACGTCGTGCTTCCAATGCATTTCCATCTGCAAGACCATACATGTAGTGCATGTCTGCCAGTTCGATGTCTGGATACTCCATACTTAGGGAAGAGAACTACCGAACAGTAAACGTGAACAAAGGATCACAATGTCACCTTTAGATTTAAGTCATCAAGTGATTTAACAAACCCCTGTATTAACAAGAAGTCGTCTGTCAACCCCGAAATGTGGACTCTCCAAATGGTGTTCAAGGTCACCTTGTACAGATATGCGAATGTTCAATTTGAATTTGTGATTACAGTACTTTTTCGCATCACAAACGTTGTTGTTTTTGTCAATAAATGTTATTACATTCTGGAAGGGAGATCGTAACAGGGAGATAGCAACTAATGAATGGCAGAGCTTGCCCGCTGTAATGTAACTTTTAAGACTTCTAAGTTATTGTTTTTTAGAAGTTGGGTTTTCAAGGATTTTTGTCTTTAACACTTAAAACTACAAAGAATCTGAGGTGGAGATTTACCTCCAAATCAAAACCAAGTTTATGCGATGATTTTTGTGGAAGCTGGAGCGTTAGACAAAGGCAACAAACAAACAAACAAATAAGCAACCAAATTCAAATGTGTGGGTTGAGTACAGTAATGTTGTTCTCGCCGCTTCGGCCAATGAAACAAGTGATCATCCGAATTCTAAGGATTCCCCCACTTTTACGTTTTAAGCTTCTTTGCTTGAAGAGTAGAAAACAAACACATTAAATCCCTCACTTTTAATGGCGAGGATACCCGATTGATAATGTTTGGTGCTCTCCACAGAGATGTACGTACAGTAGTTGTTTTGTTTCTGGAGGGGGGTGGGGCACAAACTTGGAAAACGATGTAACCTACTTGGTCTTTACACGTAATGAAAGAAAGTACAGTACTACTTTCGATTGTTTTCAATCACACGATGTGTTTTTTCTACAATTTGTTTCATTAAAGTACAAGACCAAAGCAGTTACTCCTCTCTTCCCCCACGTTTGATCCCCCCCCCCCCCCCCATAAGAAAATTACCTCTCCCTCTGATAAGTTGTGCGACTCAATACTGTATTATGAAGTACTGAAATACCAGGTATGATATGGCACATATCCTGAGTTTGGAATGGAAACGGTGAATCATTACGAGGTATTTAAGAACTGTTTACCCCAAACCTGGGGGTGGGGCTTTAACTAAAGACTGGTGCATTTCCGGACCCATGTTTATAGGACTTTTTCTTCTTATCTTTGATCACACAGCAGACCCTCAAAATATTTGACACCAATTTCCGAACACCCTGTATATACTTATGCCTCACAGTGAACGCTTGCTAGGCTCAGTGCGGTGAAATTCATAATGCAGTTGGTTTCTCTAAAAAAAAAGGGTTCAAAGGGTTTAACGAGCGTTAACCACTCCTGGTCATCTGCCCGAAGCCCTAAGGCCCGTTGGTTTCTCTTGTCTTGTGGAGTAACAATGCACAGATAAGTTGCTTACAGACAGGCGTGGACCATAGCCATGATTCGGATTTTTAAAAGCATACAAACCTGTTGTATAAGAGGTCGTGAAATGGAAGAATTTGTAACTTCTTGAACAAAGGAAATGAATGTTGCCTTGAAGGCTGATGTAGAATAGATCGTACAGTTTTCTTTTGTAATTTGAGCAAACGTTCTTGATTAGATTTGCCAGTGTTCACCCATGTCCGAGTACAGTAGTTTACGTAAGGATATACCAAGGCTCGCATGTACGCATAAAGACACTGTTTTAATATGAAATTTCTGCCGGTGATGTAAATAATCAAATACTACGCCAAATAAATATGTCTATGCGGCTTGCCATCGTTGGAGTTGGTGTTGAGTAAACTTGAGGGGAAATTCTACACAAGTACGTGTAAAAATAATGTAGTCACTGTTTTCATTCGTTTCAGGACCAGTGGAAAAATTAGCAAAGAAGTAGTGAAGTGGGAAGAGTGCACTTTTAAGCATTGCGGAATATTAGCTAAGAATGGCTGCCTGGGGACAGAGTCACGGATTTGCGCTGAAGATGGACAGTGGTACTACAACGAATGCATTCTCCTTGGGAATTCATGCTAGTAAGACCAACAATTTTTGCCAAAGGACCTCTCT
>JAHWFP010230142.1:0-26310 GCA_023313725.1 Lithobius niger | reverse complement strand
TTTGTAATACAGAATAAAGCCAATCCGCTCTTCATATTACCCTCTTGTTTTGCCACATACCTTGATACATGGACAACGATTACCACGCTTATATAGGTGTGACACTGTAGCAAAGCTAAGTTACACAGAAAATAAAACATGGGAATAAGCCAAAATTATTTTATCCAGACGCCAAAATAAATGTACCAAAATACATGTTTTTAAAGGTTTTTACATCCGTAGTGATTTTCCTATGGCACTCAGTTTGCAGCACTCTGTCAAATGTAAGCAATTGTTGCAAACCTATTTGTTTTTCTATTTTTTTCTTTGGTAGACGGTCTTACTGCAGCCTCTCAAACGAATGGAATTATTGCAAAGCTAAACTCTTAATATCCGATGCACTGACAGTACAGTTCACTGTGTACCGTTTCAGCGGTAGTAGGGGAAAAGGCTAAATAAAGCATCACATAGACAGACACCAAGGTCAATGACCGCAAAGTAGGTCAAGGTCAAGGTCAACCCGGGTCAAAGTCAGTGACCCCAAAACTAGGTCACGGTCAACCCGGGTCTTGGACAATGACCCCAAAAGTATGTCAAGGTCACCCCAAAATGTAGGTCAAGGTCAAGGCAAACCCGAGTCAAGGTCAATGACACGAAAAGTACGTCAAGGTCAACCCGGGTCAGGGTCAATGACCCAAAAGTAAATCCAGGTCAAGTTCAACACGGGTCAAGGTCACCCTGGGTCAAGGTCACGTGTGAAGGTCAAAGTCACGAGTCAATGACTCCAACATCAAAGGTCAAGGTCACACCCCATCTGATGATGTCATTCCAAGTCACGCAACAACTCATGTCACTTTTCTCCTTCTTCATATCCTCCCAAATTGGCTCGATGATGTTTACGTACTTGTATACGCGGTTTGATTTTGGCATTCCAGAGTAGAGATCGTTGTTGCAGTATATGACATGACTGTTTTTCATGCGTATGAAGCCAAGACATCGGGCTTGTACGTGTTGTTTTGCCTGTCTTTTTGAGTTAGCGAACTCCACAGCTGATTCTGCCCACGGTACTGCTTTCCTGCCTACACTATGTCGTTATCTATTATTTTCATGGTTTCATTCCCAATCGTGAGGTCTCCGGTATCCATATTGTAGCGTAATCCAAGCACATAATCGTTATCTTTTGGCATTTGGAAAAATTTGTGCAAGTAATACTTTGGTATCTCACCAAACTTTTGTCCCTTGAAAAGCCCCTCCAATGACTGAAACGTGTCCCGATGAGCAGAAACCCGTTTTTTTTTGTCTTAGAAGGTATATAGAATAGTGGAGAAGGTTTTGAGCTGGTGAAAGTACTTATGTTGGTCAATTCAGATCCGCCGTGAGTGCTCAGAAAAGGGTGTCTTTTCTCTTCATTGCGCAAGGACTGCATGTCACTTTGTTCGTTCGCTTCATTCGTGTCATCATCACTCTCCTCCCCGTATTTTTCATTTTTTATTCGTTGGTTCCCCACCATCCTTGTCCTGCTCACCATTCTCGACAGATTCAGCGAAACTATTTAACGGTCCAATGAGTGGTTTAAACAGTTCTTGAATATATTCTCTATTGGATTGGTTGTCTTTTTTCATATCCGCAAACTTTTTTATTAGTCTCTTTTTAAGATCACCGCGATTACATTTATTCTCCATATTTTGTCCTACGTTAGTAACCTGAGGTCCTCTTTTTTTCTTACGTTCAAAGGGAAGGTTTCTTGTTGTATATAGTTTCAACTCAGATATATTTCACCAGTTAAAAAGTAGGTAGACATGGCTCACGGGAAAGATGCAATAGAGGAACGTAGTGAGAACGTCCAAACATAAATATGAAACGTATCTAAATGTTTTTATAGAGGTTTAGTTGTTCCCCTCACTTTCTACATTCGTTTATTGTACGTTTAAGATTATGTTTAACGGTCGGGTTGTGGGTTGGTAGGATGGTGACACGTTCTACCAGATGAGGTTGGGGTAATGATGATGTGTGCCTCAAGTTTACGCGAAATTATGTTGAATTTACCCTCCGGAAGGCGTGAAAGCCCCCGGACGACGCAAGGTCACGCATTCGCAAAGTGGGGTTGATGTAATTTCCGACGATTTGGAGTGATGTGATGTGCAGAGGCCGAGTCCTCGGTTGAATGTAGATTTTACGTGGAGTTTGGTAGAATTTACATGGTTTGATGGGGTAGAATGTACATGGTTTGGGTTGAAGTGAACGTAGATTTTACATTGAATTTGGTAGAATTTACATGGTCTGAATTTACTCGGGTTGTGCGATATTGGGGGAGGTCGATCTTTTCGCGTGACACCAAAATGGGGAATCCCTCCATCTTGTTTTGATATTGACGTTACTTCCGATCATGCGACGTCACGCCGGATTGAGGAGATTGGAAGTGACGTCATAAGTTGGAGCGTTACTTTGACCTTTGATGTTGGGGTCATTGACTCGTGACCAGGACCTTGACTCGGGTTGACCTTGATCCGGTGTGACCTTGATGTGGATTGACCTTTACTGATCTTGATGTCATTTACTTTTTCATCTTGACCTTTGACCTTGACCTTAACCTACTTTTGGAGTAACCATGACCTTAACCTACTTTTGGTGTTGTTGACCTTGACCCGGGTTCACCTTGACCTTGACCTACTTTTGGGGTCATTGACCTTGACTGTGAGGTCATTGACCTTTGACCTTGACCTACTTTTGGGGAGACCTTGATCTACTTTTGGGGCCATTGACCTTAACCCAGGTTGACCTTCACCTACTTTTAGGGTCATTGACCTTTGACCTTGACCTACTTTTGGGGTGACCTTGATTTACTTTTGGGGCCATTGACCTTGATCCAGGTTGACCTTGACCTTCACCTACTTTTGGGGTCATTGACCTTTGACCTTGACCTACTTTTGGGGTGATCTTGATCTACTTTGGGGGCCATTGACCTTGACCCGGGTTGACCTTAACCTACTTTTGGGGTCACTGACCTTGACCCGGGTTGAACTTGACCTACTTTTTGTGCGTTCGTTCTTCAGCCCGTCCATTCCGTCAAATAGACTTTTTCCCTACAAGCAGTGTGTACCCGTTTCGCCGAATCCTGTTTCGCTAAATCTAATTATTATTTTTTTAATTCTACATTGGAAAAGTTAAAGATGCATTCTTAATTGGGAGGAATTTGTGATTATTTGCGTGTTCTGATGTTATATGCTGCAGCGAGCGCGGCAGCGTAAGAGATAAACGTAATTTGAAAAAAAAACATTATTTGGCAAAACAGGATTCGGCATAACAGTCATACACCATTTCAGCTGTGTACTGCTGTGTGCTGTCGTGTACTGCTAGTGTACTGGGCGAGGGGCAATCGTCTAACTGGAAATTCGCATAACTATAAGAACGTGTACAGGATAACAATATAATGGAAAATCGTCTAACACGAAATTCGTATAATGGAAAATCGTCTAATGTCCCTGGCGCGCTTGCTGCGGGTGAACATATAACATTTAAAACTGCTGGTAAATTCTTGCCCATTTAGACGTTTATCCATAAAATGATTATCCATTATACGATATTCCGTTTAGATGATTTTCCATTATACAATATTCCGTTTAGATGATTTTCCAGATTTTAGTCTTCTGTACAGCCGTACCGGCTGAGAAGACTATTACAACGACTTTGCCCATCCGTCCGTCCGTCGCCTTTTTCAACTTCGCAACGGTACCAGATATTGACGACCACTGTTTACAACTTTAGATTTAGTGTCAAAAGTTAGTTAAATAACATGGCAAATTAAAGCATCCTTACTTCCTTATGGATAATAGACTTTTTCGACGTAACTAAATTAAATAATAACATTTGATCGTCGAATTGAAATC
This sequence comes from Lithobius niger, assembly GCA_023313725.1. Classification (NCBI taxonomy): domain Eukaryota; kingdom Metazoa; phylum Arthropoda; class Chilopoda; order Lithobiomorpha; family Lithobiidae; genus Lithobius; species Lithobius niger. The sequence continues at coordinate 22,444 of JAHWFP010230142.1, read as the reverse complement.
CTAAGGATAACACTGCAGAGGTAAAAACAAAAGCATTTTAGCTTCGTTTAAAATAGTCTCGTCGCATTGTTGCATGAATGAATGGGCTTACCATCGAACCATATTCACCATTAAGCCTATCTGCTACTTGCGAAATAAAACCGCAGTTAAAAAAATTAGGCCTAAAATCACGTTACTACGGCAACGTCACGTTCATACGAGTATAGCTTCCGGCTTCATCAATAGCGTTTCTCTCCCGTCACTTCCCTACTACCACTGATCTATATAGGCTACATTGCGTGATACTTTTAACACTGTAACACTGTAACCGAAGGTGCACTGTGTTGCAAAAATGAACAGGCGTACTACACAAATCAAATCTCCGTTAGCTGAAATTAAATGAAATTAAAGCTCCAGGTAAGAATTAGTAAGAATTAGTAAAGTTGACAAATACACCTAAAATCTAAAATAAGCTTAAAAGCTAACACATTTTTAACCGGCAGTTCTTATGGTTACTACTTTTAGATTATATAATAGCAATGCGTGATAGAGATGTGCGCCTCAACATTGGTAGTGGCAGAATTGTACAGAAGACCGGATGCGACTAGGTCGTCGCTCTAGCCGCCTTGTTTTATTTAGCACACATTAGATAATTATCACATTTGACGACTTTCCAGTTAGACTTTCATCCAACGCCCCCTAGTGTACCAGTACGGTACACAGTGTGTGCATAGTACTGGTAGTGCACAAACTCTGTCAGAAGTGTCTGATGTATACTGCCAATGCACTATTCGTTTGGAGGCTGAGCTGGTACACAATGAAGTGTACTATAAATACACAGTGTCTTCAGAGTGTATTAACGCATGGGATATTCGGAAATAGGAGATGGTAGACCGTTTAAAAAAATAGGACGATTATAACTATTTCTCAGCTGATTTTGTCTTATTTAAACTGCTTGAGTTAGAATCATGTCTTACCTGAATTTTATGGATTTGCGCACTTAATCTACAAATCGGGTATAGAATGCACGTAGAGAATACACGTAAAACAACGAGTAAAAAAGTTATCACGGAAACTGACATACACCAGCAATGGATGACTAGTTCCATCACTCTACTTCGCTGCGCTCATCGCTGAATGTAAAAAAGTCTGACGGCGTCCAGCATATTTACTCTGTAAGTCCAACGATACTATCAGTTGTCAAGAAAATATATGTCAGTATTTACATCATTAAAGAACTATGATGTGCTTGCGTGCGTCTACCTCTACTCCTCTTGAACCAAGGCACCTACAAAGATGGGAGTAGGACCAAATAAGGGATAATTAAATTGTGCTCCCGTTAGGTCTATTTTATCACTGTGACTTGATTTTATGACCTTTAAATGCGCGAGAAAACTCCAAAAATAACGTCAAAGTTTTTTTTTGACCCTCATGATGTTTGTTCACGAAAGTTTATTATGACTGAACAAACTTTTCCTGATAAAACTATATGAAATGCATTGCGTGTCTAGTAATGTGATAAACGAACTGTGAGCAAATAATTGCAATTAGTTTGCGTCGAAATAATCAGTACATGATTTGTGATTCAATTGGAATCAAAGAAATTACAGGAAGCATGAATCGACGCGAATAAACTTGACTGCCAAAAAAAAAATTATGAAGGACGCCAAACGTATATTGCACCATACTACATATAAAACTTAAAATTGGTTTTGCCTCAAGTGCCAGATGCACGGAAAAAGGTAGATCTGTAGGGTTTAATAGGTTGTCAAAAATTCCGTTTTCGAAACACGGAAGTGCGTGGATTGAGCGAGCAAAGTGAGAATTGTTCACGTAAACTAACCTTTTTCAGTGAGTTTCTCGCTTCTGTCACAATCTTTCATTTACTCTCATCTTCGTAGGGGCTTACGTTTGGAGGAGTAGACCAACAAACGTGCAAACAAACAAATCATGTTTTGAATGATGTAGGTGAAATGCAGGCGTGCTGAGGAATGTGATGGACGAACTGTGAGCAATAATTGCAATTAGTTTGCGTCGAAATAATCAGTACAGCAGTTTTGTGAAGCTCTTGGAATCAAAGAAATTACATGATGCACGAATCGACGCCAATAGAGTTAGCGAAGCGAACGATATGGCTAGTTTAGTAATAAATGTTTATTTTTCTACCGATAAAGAGCAAAATGGAAATGTAAGGGTCCAGGGAGAACCACTAATAGCATACCAAACTTTTAAACTAAATATTTTAAAATCCACCAATTACTTTATCCTTTTTCGTATGAAGAGTATGCTCGTCAAGTTTAAGATTTACTTGTGAACAATTTTAATAACATGTTAAGAACAGTGTATCCGGACAAAGTAGGTGAGCCCTCGTCTCTCAAAGATGCACAGATTATTCTTAAAGCGAAGAAGGATCTCCTACTTCAAGTTAAACCCCTGGTTAATGATCCTAATATGGTTTCCCCGAGTACTGAAGTTTGTGCAAACGTCGAAAAAAGGTAGATCAACAGGTAGGAAACAATGTGTAATTTTGTATATAAGGATTAAGTCAGCCTTCAGGCGTCGACATTCTAGAGTGTCCAACTTTAAAATACTTAGGTGCTGGTAATATTGTTTCTTACCTAGCCCAGGTAAATGTTTTGCAAATCTCATCTGGACCGATTCGATCTTGTCAATGTTCTTCAACCGTCGTGGTGACTATACCTGGCTAGCATACTTCAGTAGTGGGCGCACGTAGACCTTATAAGCCTAAAGCTTTGTGTGATAATTCCCCCAAGACAAAGCACCGCCGGACGATTGCAGCCCGACGATATGCCTAAGAAACACTGTAATTGCAATGGGTGGTGAATTTCAGTTCAGCCAGGAACCATACACCAAGATCCTTGATACAATTTCAAACAACTTTAAGATTTTCATATTCTAGGCAATACTTGAAGGGTAGGTACCATCACAGTTCCTATTGAGATGCTTTGACACTTATCAAGTGAAAGGGCAGCTGCCAATTTGTAGACCATTCGAAGATCGAGTCAATGCTACTTTGTAGTTTAAAACAGTCATAACGACTGGTACGTGCAGTTTCAAATCGTCTGCACATTTTGCTTGGGAGACCGATGATTCATATCAAGGCAAGTTAGATCGTTTCAAAAAAGGACAAATAACAATGGTCCGAGGACAGATCCCTGTGAACAGGTGCGTGCGTAGGGATACAAACAGACGAAAATAGTTCGTAAAAAGGCTCTCAGCCAGAAGTTAAATATACATTCCGCCTGCCTTATAACAGCCACGCGCAGATCGCCTCCGCGCATGTAATCATCGCACCGTTTCGCGAGACTCGGCGTAGTAATACAAGTCCAACTAAGATAGTACTATCGCATCTTGCAGTGGAAACGTTACAAATTGAACTCTTTTGCCTGAGAGCTCGGAATTCGCTTCAATCCCGGTGATGCTTGTTTGGTAAGTATCTGATACGATCTTCCTTGATTTTATTAAAGAGTCTGCTCATTGCAGTTGATTTATCTTGAGGCAGGTTATTGTGAGGCTGAACACTCGCATATTGTTTCGTGGTAATTTATTTTCACCTAATATAATATTAAGCCATGTTTAATAATCTTGCGTTAGTTATTAATAGTCACGTGTTATGCTAATTCTCATTCCCCGTTAAATACCCGTGTTCCTTTTTCATTGGTGTGTTCCTGGTTCATCGACTGAGACGAGACAACGTCACTCTCGTCTGCTGCTCCCCGTCAGCCTGGACTGACGCCACAAAACACGATGGTTTGACTTCGTCACGTCGTGGGCAGCCGTATCTCTGTTTACAACTACAAGTATTCAGTTTATTATCCTTCAACTTCACTTCCATAGAAGATGGCCATGTTGTGCACGATGGAGCTCCTTTGTGGTTCACCACATGCAATAAGGTAACCGAACTTGCTATTCTTTAGCCTTATTCTCAACCGAGCTGGTTGATACTTCGTTTGTTGACGCCCTAGGCAATTGGAATGACTTAACCACGTTGTAACGAGGTTTAGCCATTATTGCGTTACTTAACCCTGATGCTCTATTGCGAGCTAGGAAATGACGTTATACTATCTGAAGACCCGTTGTATATCTAGGTTGGTTAAAACATAACATCAGTGAAAATTACTTGGCTAACTCTCGTCCATTTCTTATTTTGTGCTCATAGCGTCCACGACACTTCGTTGTAGAGAGGATATAGCTGTGCGTCTCACTCTAGCCTATAGAAATGGTTAAACCCACGTTTAAATACGTCAGCATTTTCTGAGAGATGTCGGGCTATTGCGCCTAAGTACGGTCCACTCTCAAGCGGGTGTTTCAACTTGGTAGCTGGCCCATGTTTTGAGACTTCGCCGTGAGTTGGCTTTGCTGCACCAATCTCCGTATTTCTACGCTACTCTTATTACAGCCTCAGTCAGACGACGGAACGCCAACCTGTTCAGTGTTCAATATTATCTCCTTATTTATTTCTAATTATAGTTTTCTCATGTCGTTAAATTGCTATGTCTATCACCATTGTAAATCCATAGAGCAATCCAGCTTATCACCCTAAATAAATGTCAACCAATACTTTTGCAAACTGAAATTACCCTTGGTGTAATTTTGACCATCATTAGTTCTTAAGTGCTTTGTTTATTATTCTCATTCAAACTAATACGCTCCCTCTCCAAAGGATTCGTAGCGTTGGGCCCGGGACCTCTGCGCTTGAAGAAAAACTAAACACCCCCCCCCCCTAAAACTAAACCAAATCGCTACAACTTAACGCCCCTTGTCCCATGTCAATAAATTAGACGTTAGTACTGCGCCGTATAGAATTGAACTGCGCCGTTTCGAGTAAAAGTGCAGTTATCAAAGGTAACTGCCGAGTAGTCATGGATAGGTGTTTTAATGGGAAAGGTGTGACGTCAAGCTAACTTCCCGACTTATTCGTGTTTTTAAAGATTCTTGTTTGTAAATTTTCGTTGTGAATCAGCTTGGAATGCAGGTATTGTCCAAGTTGAGCTTGGGCATAGTAGACGAAGCAAGATGAACACAAAACATTAAGTTGTGTCATCACAAACCGGAAAGATTTTCGTATTTTAACCTCACACTTTACAATTTTTTAGGCTAGTATCTTGTAATTTTTCTTCGGCAATGTATTGGCGTAAATAATTTTTAATTTTACCGCATTATGTTTTTAGATTTCTGATCTAATGGTAATTATTAGCAAACGATTAAAAATTAGTACATGCACACACATAGATAAAACATAATGGTTATTGTATACGCGCGCATAGGATCATATAATCGCAGGATGCTATTAAATTAGTTTCCAATATTCAACAGAAAATCTCCTAGTCGACACATTTTAAAACGGATTTTCAGCAAAGTATTGACCAACGGTAAGTAAATAGAACTTTGGAGCCGTACTTGATGTGGAGTATTCAGAAAAATGGCGTTGGGAAGAATGAACCTTTAAGCGCAGTTTTAGTATGGTCGTATTTCTGCCTCTTACTGTAAAGAAGGCTCCCGTTGTTAAGCATTGCCGAAATATTAGTAAAATATTCCTTCACTGAATTTTATGAATTTGGTCACCGTTCTATAGCTTGATTTTGCATTTCCTAAGTTTTCAATGTTCATACCTACAGTCTTAAAAAGTGACATTTTCTTTTTTCTTAATTTCAGCCGAAAAGCAGGTCCAATCAATCAAACGCATGAGAGTCATTGCACGGATCCGAATGGAGTCATGATTCGACGTATCGCCAAATACCAATGGGCGTCCAGACGATCAGGGCCGGAAGAGGAGGAAGACGATGCTTATCACGCGTGGAGCTTCTTTAATAAAGAAAAGGATAGATTCGATGCTTACTTGATTAATGATACGAGCACGAGTGTGTAGCGAAAGCAAATAAAAGAAATTCCCTGGATTTACATCATACCATACATTTCTGTTGTGCAGCACATAACAAGGGTTTTTCTTTCTCTCTCTCTTTTGGGTCTTTTGGGGAAGGGTTGGAGGCCATTTCGGGAGCCACGGTGCTTCAACTCGTTTCACTGCACTGTTCATTGCGTACACCTTGTAGCCCATTTCCCGATGTAGCAGAAGGTGCTCTGCAGTAACGAAATTAGCTAGTTGATGACAGTTTTATACAGGACTAGCATCGTACCCGGCTTCGCCCGGGGATTTCTTTGACCCGTGGTTGCTCGGTGCTGCTTGATCGTTCACTGCAATAGTAAATTTTTCTTTGTGTAACACTCCTCCTTTCCGTGAATCAAATAGACATAAGCACTAACATAAGCACTAACATAAGCTCTAACATAAGCACTCCCCCACGAACTGGCATTCCCCGTTCAGGCCCCTCCCCACTCCCAGTAGCGTGCGAAAAATAAGTGTCCTTCGTACATGACGTCATTTAAGACATGCCTTTGCGATGACCGCGCAGAGCAAATTGTTAGTCGATTTCAACTTCTTTTCAGGGCAACAACGTTCCAGTTTCAACTTCATGCCAAAGATTTGATACACTCGCACGTTTTCATTGTTCCCCTTCTGGGGGTCGTCGTTGCGGTTACTTCATTTCTGCTATGAGACTTTGGTTTATAATGTAACAACGTCCCAGTTTCAACTTGAAGCCAATGAATTGACACACTCGCACGTTTTCATTGTTCCCCTTCTGGGGGTCGTCGTTGCTGTTGCTTCATTTCTGCTATGAGACTTTGGTGTATAATGTAATAAGATGGAGCTAAAATGTGGCTTAACGTTACATGTAAAAGGCAGGTCATACACAAACTTATGAAAAGTACCAACATGAAAGACAAGTCCAACGTCAGTAAAACAAGCCCCATCCCAACAAGGGTGAAAGGAGCTTTATTAGTGATAGTGAAAGAATGGGTCTCTGGTGGTTCGAATTCGAGCAGCGTGACCAGATTTCCTAACAGCGAGCCTGTCATTCACCGGATCCCAATGATAAAATCTCATAAAGGTAGCTTACTGTACTTCATTATAAGAGAAGGTCTATATGACATAGAATTTTCCTGACAGAAATTTGTTTTCTTAATCGTGTTATATGTTCGTCCGATAACAATACCGACTCAAGTGGTAAGACTGCAAAAGCTTTCGAAAGCTATGTCATCTTATCACTATCGGTCGATGGTTACTGGCTGAATTTAACACCAAATCGGAACGGAATATCGTTCAGCTTTCAATGGTCTACACAATATGACGCAAAAATGGCCAGAGCTATTTGATTATGACACCGCTTATGGCAGTCACACGCTTCAAACGTTACAATACCGGCATGTTCAATATCGAATTGGGCCATCCGGGAACCCGGGGATCCCCGGGAGGCCCTCACTACAGGAGGCCCTTGTTAAAAAAAATGTTTGAAAAATTTGAAACGGATTTCTATGAAGGTTACATGTCTAAGTTAAAAGAAAACGTTTCAAATTGTCACTAATTTTTTTTAAATACGATAGCTTCTGAGGCCTGTGTAGCTTTTGCCTCCCCCCTCCCCTCCTTCTTTACGATTTGACACGCACCCATCCGTGAGGACATGGCGCCGGTGAGCCCCATGTGGGGAACCCATGGGGCTGGGAATAGCAAAGCATCATCCACACAAACACATTTGCCAATAAAGTAAACGCCAAAAGTGGATCGGACTTAGAATAATGAAAAGAAAAGAGGTAACAAAACACCAACAAGAATTACAGAATAACACACATCGTTTGTGGGAAAGCCACAGAAAGAAGTAAGCCATCAAAACACGTTGTGACCCAGTATAAGTTTGGCACAAAGTTTACAAAAGGGTCTCCTTTAATCCCGTATGCAGGCTTCAGACTGGCCCCAATTGAAGCCGGCAGGCACCACATCACGGAAGAAGGCTGCTCTCCGTGATGTGGTGCCTGCTGGCTTACTATGTGTCCATTCAGATACAACTGGACAAAGATCACGTGGAACCACTGGTACACCAACTGGCTGCCTACGAGCCAGCTGCCCAGTACGAGCGAGAAAATCTGACACTCGTTATACCCAGGAGGCCAAGGTCGCCCTACCAACGTACCACGCCCTGGAAAGCTTCCGTCCGATTTTATCAACAAAGGGATGGTCCACAGTTAAACTTGCTAGTGAACGCTGCAGGAACCGAATGCTAGCTGCAGAGTCTGAGAATAGAGTCTAAAACAGTGTCCAACGCCACAGAAATTGCCACCAACTCTGCAATAAAGGCAGAGGGAACACGACACAAGAAACGTCTGACACTCAACTTTAAAGCCAGAACATTCACAACGACTTCCCCTTCGTAAAGTAATATAGCAAAAGGATGCATCACAAAACAATTCCAATGCCTGTGGATGCGGCGGCAATCTGAAGGCTGCACTCAGCTCCCCTCTCCATGCCCATAGACAGAGGGGTGAGGTAACCAACGGAACAGCAAACCCCTCAAATCACTGGATCAGGAGAAGAGACACACCAATGCCACTACAGTCCAAGCTGCCACTGGCAAGTGGACCCAAGGTGCAGTAATCCAACAGAACTCTGCCAACTAGATCACCTAATCCTCTACCCATGCCTTGAAGGCACAACATTACCAATCTCTCCGTGGCACAAAGCCTTCTGGGCATCCCGCCAGCCTCTATCAAGAGAGCCAGAATAGGGGTCGTGTGATGACACCCAGTACACACTCGTAAACATTTGTTAATTGTAACCTGCAGGCTAGAAAAGGTAAGTGATAATACCGCAGAAAGAATGAATGTCTTATAGCAAGAGAGCACCACAGACTGCCGGGCAGTCTGCCTACCGTGTAACAGGATCTTAAGCATTCTCAACCTGTCAGCAATCCTGCTCTTTACTAACTCCGCATCACCAGCCCACGAGAGCCTCGAGTCCATCAATACACCTTGATACCTAACTTCGGCAGACGACGTTATCGTTACACAGCAAACTGTCTACGTACCTATCCACAACTCACTCTGGGCAAGGACAATATCTTCTCTGGGTAGATAGCGAGACCCCTTGAGACAACCTTTCCATTGCATAGACAACTGCTGCTAAATCCTTTCCAACGAGCCAGACAGCAACGTCATTGAGTACTGCACCAAACAGGACCGGACTTAGGTTACTCCCCTGGGGCAGCTCTCTGTCCGTCTCAAGAGCTGATGACCAGTAGCTACCAATGCGTATTACAAAAGGGCGCCTGGGTAAGAGAGACAGTATTGCCGACGTGAGCTGCCTATTCAGTCCCAGACGGAGCAGCGAGTACCGAACCCAATTAGTCATGACAGTTTCATAGGCCGCAGGCACATCAAGAAATACAGCAAGCACTACACAGTCTTGTACCCAGGCTTCTCTTATGCCAGACTCTAGATACAGAATGGCGTCTTGTGCACTGCGATTGCCCCTATGGCCAAACTGAGCACTGGTCAGCCAGCCTAAATGTTCAATGGACCAGACTAGTCGTCGTACTAGAATCCGCTCATAGAGCTTCCTAATGCATGACAACAGTGCAATGGGCCTGCACCCAACCAATGACGACTGACATTTCCCACTTCGCCACTTCGCCACCCTCAAAAATAGTCTGGAAAAACTCAAGCAACTCGTTCAGCACCTCCGGATCTGGAACTTTTAGGAAACGATAACTTATCCATTCCAACAGCACTTTCAGATCGGCACAAGGCCAGTGAGGAAGTTAACTGATGAATCACAAGTGGCCATCGGTAGTGCCTCTAATCACTCACCATCATTGAACCCAGAACGGGCCCCAACTGGAAACCTGAAAACATCCGCAAAGTGATTATTAAAGGCATTAGGCATCACTTCCTACCAGAGAATGATGTCTTTTGCATCGTCATAGATCCACATTAAATGTGGCTGAGAGTCCTGAGGATGTGCGAGATTCCAGATGTCAGACAATATACACCCTGTCCGAATCTTGTCACACAGACACAAACGGAACAAGGCCTTTTCTCTCCTTATGATGAACCTAGACTCATTTGATATGCCTACAAAGATACACCAGCGCTACTTAGAAGGGTTGCAAACCCACTGACAGTAAGCTTGCCTCCGATCTCTCACAGCAATGATGCAAGCATGGGTCCACCATGCACAATGCACATTGCCATTCCTACCATTCCAGCCACCCTTGCACACCTATTGCCCCCTACACACCCACTTATTCATCCAGATACCAAATGAACCATGTCCCACTACTAGTTTGCTTGCTACTTTGCTACTCTGCCTTGCTTTGGTGCCCCCAGAAGAGAGAATAATAGGGAAGTGGTCGATTCCTCTTAACTTCCCTGACACACCAAAACTTAATTTGTTTACTAACTGTTTTGAACAGAGGAACAGGTCCAAGACAGACCTTTGGAATGTGCCACTATTCCATCTGATGAAAGTTGCGGAGCCGTCGTGCACCAAACTTAAGTTCGATGAATCTAAGGAAGATTCAATTACCTTGCCACGAGCATCACACCTGCAGCCGCCCCGTAGCTAAGGTAACATAAAAAAATAATAAAAAGACATCACACGTGTACAAAGAATGAAAAAAAAAACCCGTTCATTTGCTTATTAAGAACCGAAAAAACTTTACAAGTCATATGCTCTGTAGATGCTAAACTTAACCTCATCTTACACCTAAGCAAAGTTCCAAATAGTCCAAGCAATTCAAATAAACCAGATGAACATGGCAAGGAACCGGCCACCAGGGCAAGGAACAGGCTCATTGCAGTATCTGCTAAACCGGTACCCTACGCCCACCAATACCCAGTGAAACCGTTTACTTGCTTAAGATGAAGTAATACCAGCACCGGAAGAGTTTTTGATAAAAAAAATAGCCTATAAAAGTGCACATGTAAAACAATAAACACGACGTTTCGGGGATAATTTGCACCCCGTTATCAAGTGTGGATATCCACTCAAAGGCTTCGTACACAAATAAAACAACACAAAATCATGTTATGGCAGACATATCTTAAAAAATAAAACTTTAAAAAAAAGTTGCTACTTGCTTAAGAGGGAGCCAGTAAGATGCCCTGTAGAGAAACGTACTCAAACACAGCCCAAACTTAAATACTACTTAACCACATCCAAATTGCTAGGAACAGGCCCGGCTAAACACTCAAGGAACCCACCAAGCTCTGAATAGGTACCGAGTTACCCAAAACAACCCGTTACTTTTTATTGCAACATTGAAAATTAACAGTTGCTGATGCTGATGATCCTCCCTCGCTTACGGTATTCTTTTTTTCTTAATCCTTACTTGAGCCTAGTTGATCTACAAAACACCGAATGCTCGATCTACGCTAACTTAACCTAAATTACCCTAAGACAGCAACCAATCCACAATCCACCCACAAAAGGAAAAACAACCTGGTTCAAAGTACCGTTCTCAACTCACAAAGCATCACGGACAAAAAAAACTCTCTATTCCTGGAGAGACCAGACTCCCGGAGTGACTGTGACCCCTAACCGAACCGGCCCCATCTCACCACAAACGCAGATAGTAGATAATAATACTTATACGATATCAATTTAACAGATGGATCTGTTTGTATGTCTTAAGTATGTGGGGCAGCGGAAGGTTTTGCATGCGTATGTCGGACCTGTGGGGTTCAGGCTTCCCCTGGTTTCTGCGCCGGTATTACACGTTGCTTGTTGTCAGCTCCGTGCAGAGGCCCATTTTTGTATTAAATCTGGTGTCCTTTTGTAACGTTCGTTACTTGTTTTGGATAGCTATGAATGCTGTGTGCTCTAGTTTCGTAAGCTGGTTGTCTGCAGTCACATAGTCAAGTTGTCAAGTTGGTTAAGTTGTCAAGTTTGTATAGAACGGCGATTGCTATAATTGTGATGTAGGGGGCACATGGCTTTAGCCAGGGCTCTCAAATAAAGAAGGAGAAATCAAGTGGTGACTGCATATGGTGCTTCATTGTGATGCTTCAGTGCCACTAGAGTTGTCTTGGAATGTTTAGCATAAGGTTAGGTTAAGGTAGCATTAGAGTAGGTGTGAGCGTATGGCTTGAAAGGCTCTCTTAGTACTCAAATAACAAAAATCAGAAATCAGGTTATCAGCCGGACCATTGTGTAAAAATCATACGGAATCACCTTAGAGTGACTGTGTAGCAGTTTGGTTCAATTCAATTCAATTTATTTTTACGGCTCCCTGGCCATGAGCCGTACTCCCCTACATAACAAATACCAAACAACCAACAGAATCCAATGACCAAAAGACATATTATCAACACTAGAAAATCCACGTCCCCACACCATATGCGATACCCTGTTGCACTGACAACTGCAGCACTTCACTCCTCTCGCAGTACTCAAACCGTTACCATCCCTGCGACTCCACTGTGCACAAGAGCTTATCACCACCAGTAGACACTCACTCACTAGAACTCGGAGGACAAGCAAACTACTAGTCTTGTCTCAATCAGTCTCACTCCCATGATGCAAAACAACCTCTTCAGCATTTCAGTGCCGAGATCACACTGTGTGTAATTCCTGCACTGCGCACAGCCTCTTGCACACCTGCTTAGTACAACAACTCAACTACCACCACAGACGACTTGACCTTCCCAAAGCAAAACACCTCACGCAACCACTATCTGCACCACAGCAGCACAATGACAGGCCTGAACGAGTCCAACCAACAGCCCCGGGGGGAACAGAGCCGACAACACTTGCTACACGTACAATCCCGTTGCCACACGGTACACAGCCTGCACTTGGTGACACAGTTAAAAGAAGTTGAATTGTTGGCGATCATTCACCCAGACGTGCAGTGCTTTTCTATGACGCTGGAGTCGTGGACACACAAGAAGAAAATGCTCCGGCGTCATGTCTACCTGACAAACCACGCAAGTTGGTGTAACAACCCACCCAAATCGGTACTGATGTCCGCGCAAGACCGAGTGGCCAGTATGCAGCCGTGACAACAGCCTCACATCACTGTACCAAAAACTATTTAAGACTGATCAATGTCCGCACTCCGGTTGTACCTGAAACGGAGTGCGGACATTGATCAGTCCACGCCACATGCCCTGCCACTGCTCGAGAAACCACTTCCACTGCCCTGCCACTTGGTTCAGTAGGCTCAGTAATAATAAAATTCAAATTCGAATCAACTTTCCAGCTAAACCATTGTTTAAAAGTGATATGATATGTGATGTACTTTCGTTGTTTCTTTATTCTTTATGCGAGCCTGTTGGTCTCGCATCATGCGTTCACGATAAAAAAAAGTTAAACACTAATACACATAAGTCAACGCTCACAATAAACTAGGTTAACCATCAGCTTCTAGACCAGCCTCTAGACTGGTAAGACCAGCCTCTAGACTGGTAAGAAACTTGTCAACACTTAAAATGACCCGTCGCCCTACAAAACCTTATAAATGCACATAAAGCGCAACAAGTGCTGACATTGTCTGGATGCACCACAAGAACACCGCTGTTCCCCCTAAAAGTGGTGGCCGGCTGTGCTTATCCCACAGAGTGCGTTCAAACAGATAATGGCCCACTACCTCCTCTTTCCCACAGACACAGAGCGGCATGGCCCTCCAACCGTGTCTGTACATGTGGGCACCCAACAACACATTACCTGTTCGCAGACGGAACAGCAGTCCAGCATCTCACCGAGGAAGCCCTGCAAGAGCGCTACCCAACACTACATCTGGGTGGATACCAAACAGTATCCTTCCCACAGCACCATCCTCCATTCGGCCTGCCACTCTTCCCCAGCTTTGAACCAAGAAGCTAACCGCACTTGCTCTGGATGCTGTGCCTTGACGGGCAAGACCATCGGCAGCCTCATTGCCGCAGACGCCAGCGTGACCTGGCACCCAGTGAATCGATACATCGATAACACCCTCCCTGGCCTTGAAAAGCTTCCATACAATCTCCAAAACAAGTAATTGACAAACTTCTAGAGATAGAAGGGTATGTTTGAGAAAACCCAAACCCGCCTCAGAGTCAGTAAATACCGTGAAACCGCACACTTAACGATTGAGTCCAATGTCCAAGGCAATAGACAGAGCAACAAGATCTCCAATAAACGCTGATGGCAGACCAGGGAGATGGTAAAAAGGACTCGAACTTAAAGTCTGGAACGATCCCTTCTCCCCCTCCCACGTATCATGTAGGAAGGAGGCATCACAATAGATACCAACTCCTTTCCCAGATGTATCTATGAATTTTAAACAATGAAAACAATAAGTTCAAGTTCAAGTTCAAATTTAATACGAAAGAATCCACAATAGCCCCAACCCTATGCCCTCTCTTCTACCTTACAAACTAACTTAACCTCCTACAACATTTCAGAGCAACACATAGTCATAGTCAAATTCCACCATAATCTACCCTATTACAATTCCACACTACAGACCCAGAAATGGCCCATAGATGCACGAACGATAAAAGTATGGTCATAACAATGTCAAAATGTTACAGATTATAGATTTAGATTTATTGAGCAAATAGTGGACTACAAAAACCATGCGCTCACACCTACTTTATCTACCTAAACACTATGCTAACATATACATAAGAAACAACGAAGATGCAAAATACACCATCTTGTCTCGGGCAACCACCCACGGCATGAGACGCAAAAGAAGCAGACAACAAAGAAGAGACATATAGGAAGCAGGAGGAACCGGGGGGGGGGAGGAGAGAGATCAGGTAAAACGACCAGTGGCCTTACAGAAGCTGAGAGTCTGAGACAAAAGATGCCCACAAGATCTCGAATGTGGAGGAACCCCTAGGACCACTCGCAAAGGGTCATCCACGTCATTAAGGACAAAATGCCGCTGAATCACCGAGAGAGGGCAAGTGAAAAAGAAATTGATGGACAGTTTCCTCGCCAGTGCCACAGGCACAGATCGGAGAACATGACCGAAACAGAAACAGATGTGTACAGAGCTGAACATGACTGGTTCGTAGACGTAACATAAGACCGGCATCTCTGCCAGAGAGGTGGTCCAAGGACTGCGGCAACAATGTCGCTGGAAGAATCCCGTACAGAGTGCTACCAGTGGAACCGGTGGACCATCTCGCCTCCCATTCTGTGGAAAACACCTTGAAAACAACAGGTCACAGACCCCTAGAGCCAACAGGAAAGGTAACTTGGTTACATCTCGTCTCTAACCCACGCTTGGCAAGACCATCTGCCACTTTGTTCCCGAAGATCTCAGAATGATCCGGAACCCAGGGGTACCTTCAAAAATTGACTTCAATTGAGTTACTCAAGTTTCTCTTGGATCATGGAGTAACTCAAAATAGTCAACGCTGGCGCTCCTGATCAAGCATTAGTATACATGATCACTTCACTCCTAGGGAGTTAATACATGTGGTCACAAGATTTTGAGTTACTCCGGGTAGTTGGGTCAATTTTCGAAGGCAGAGATTTTCGAAGACAGTCATCGAAGCAGAGATAATCGATTGGCGAGCTGAGTACAGTTTCCAAATGATTTCGAACACTATGGAATGGGACACTGCCAGAGTCTTAAAGCTCTGCCTCAAGAAGCCCATCCCAGCAAGTGAGTCAGTACAAATGCAAAAGCTGGATACCTGCAAATCCATCCCTACATCTAGAGCTATCGAAATAGCAATCAGTTCAACCAAGAATGCTGAAGGAAGAACCTCCAAAAAGAAGCTAAGCTCAAGGCTAAACCTGGGGACACAGACTCCAACACCTCCTTCCCATGTTTCGCAATGGAAAGACGCGTCACTGAAGATTTGGACACACGGCCGAGGATCATGTGGCACAGCCCCAACAGCCGTAAGGGCTGACACTGCACCACTGCCAGGGCAAAAGGAGGGTGAGCGAATGAAGGATGGGGGAAATCAACCAAACCAGAGTCTAAAAGAGCCCCTGTAAGGTCTGCAGCACTGTGGGTTAAAGTAAAACAGTCCAGAATAATGCGAGCAAGAGGGTCAGACCAGCCCGTTGCAATAGCTCTTTGATAAAGTCTGATGAGCAGTTTTTAGCACGGATATCAACAGGAAACTCGCCTGTTTCAACAAGTTAAGTTAGGATTGGGGTCGATGGCAAACAGCCAGAAATTACCCTCAAACAAACAGTACCTTCCTAAAGCACCGAACAGAACGAACCAAACGCACCACTGTTGGTGACAGTTCAGCTCATTCCCCACTATAGCCGTGTTGATGTGGCTTGCTTACGTCAACCATCGTCAGCGATAAATATGTTTCCAGCATCTCACGCATGATCAAAAGCTCCACCACTGGCCATCACCCGCAACCACCTCCGCGAGAGGGTTTGCAATTTGGCATTGGTAGCGCCTGGTTACATTCATTAGCCTAACCTGGTCCAACAATTAGCCATGTCTGGTCACGTTAAAGGTATGACGTAATGAGGCTCTGTTGAGCTTGTTGATTTTGCTGAGCTGTGATTGCAGTTTCGGAAGGTACTAAATGGCTGACGCAACATCACTGCGCACGTGCGACGTCAAGTTTGGAGCCAAACTGTCTCTAACAGTGGTGCGTTCTGTTCACTCTATTCGGTCGTTTAGGAAGGTACTGAAAGATTCAAGGCCACTTGTATGCTCTTGATGACTTGCTTGGAGCTGAGAAGGACAGAGGTGTGAAAGTCTGCACAGGGTGAAAGTCTGCACAAGCTCTAATATAAACCTTGCAGACGGTGATCACAGTAGCTTGTTTCGCAATAGATTTATTGTTAGCAATAGATTTCAAAATAAAATGTTCAGTGGTGCAACGATGCTTGCAGTGTTTTTAGGATATTAAAGCAGCTTATGATGTTGTGGATGTACTTTGGGTTCGTCCTGCAGTTCAGAGTATGGGTGTTAGTGAAAGGTTGGTGAGGCTGTACTCTCTCTCCTAAAGAACTGACAATTTGCTAAGAAAGTTAGTGGCTTTTGGTCTGGTGTTACGGTTACCAGGTGGGGGCTGCCGCAGCGGAGTAGCCTGAGTCCAATGCTGTGGCCATCAACGCTGTGCTGAAGGCACTGAGCCTTCACTGCAACATCGTGGCTTATGTGGATGATGTAGCAGTGTGGCTTGTCGGGACTGATGTGTCGCAGTTCCTGGTGTCTCTGGAAGTTGTCATCGGCAGGGGAATTTACCCTGTTGGCAGATAGGAGTCTCTCACTCTCAGTCCTAAAACAGAACTGATGATCTTTGCGAGAGATTGGGAGATTAAGGGTTCACTTAGGGTCAGTGTCCGCTATTTAGGGTATTTGTTGGACCCTCACCTTGGCTGGGCGACATATGCGAATGAGAGAAAAAGAGACTGTCGTTGCTAGGCTTGGGATCGTTAAGTCACTTGCCTCAAATCGGGCAGTGGTGAAGAGGCCTGCTTTCTTGTCCGTGTACAAGGCCTACATACGGTCTTGCGCAATTTTTCACCTTCCCTTTCTGTTGAGCTCGAACAGTGCTGTCAGGAGTATCCAGGTGACCTTAAACGCCTGTCTGCGCACGGTCTCTGGTTGCCTGCCATCGACCGTGGTGCCCGCACTTCTTATTGAAGTGGGGGAGGTGCCAGTTTGTATTAAGGAAAGAGAGGCATTTGCGGTCCTTTGTCTCAGGCCGATTGCCAGGGGAGGGGAGAACCCAATTGCCAGGACACTTGTTTGGTACACTGCCTTGAGCCCTTGGACTAGGGAGGCGCTTGGGACCCTAGGGTTTGCTACATCCTTGCTCAACGAGTGGATCCTTGGTGGGCACGTCTTGGGAGGGCACCCCTGGTGCTGGTGTAGGAAGGTTCTTCCCCTCCTGTCCTACCAGTACCACACAGTGTGTGATTTCGATGGTGTAAATATATTCAGTGATGCGTCCTTTCAGGAGGATGCTTGAGAGGGTGGGGTGGGGTACACGTACCGAACTTCCGTCTGGGTTACAGCTATTTCCTGTCCTGCCTCCCGTCTGCATTCCTCGGGGAATTGGTTGCCGTCAAAATTGTGATCGACATCGGGATGCTTTCGATTCGCTTGATGTGAGCCACCCCATTGTGGTTGAGATCTGGTTGAAACTGGTCAGTGATCTCCAGTGTGGTGTTAGGCTGTCCAGTGTCCATTCAATGGGTACCAGGCTATTCAGGCCACTTCGGTATAGAGGTGGCCGTTGAGCTGGCTAAGCAGGGTTTTGTGGACAGGCGCAGTAGGGCTGTTTTTCCGGTTGCCTTGAGACCCCTACTCCCAGTTCTTAGAGCTACATCAGCTTGTGCCTGGCAGCGAGAATGTGACTCGAGCACTCTTGGTCGAGCCTTGTATAGCATTCACTCCTCAGTTGCTGTCCCAGGCGCTTTGGCCAACTTGACTCGGAGGGATTCAGCTGTGGTTTCAAGGCTTCGAACGGGGCACTGCCTGGGTGGAGGGGGTCGCCGGTCTGTCGTTGTGGTGTAGAGAAGGAGACTGTAGAGCACTTCCTGTTAGTTTGTCACTTGTGGGCGGCTTATAGTGGTCACCCTCTGTCGGATTGGGACCGTAATCTGGGAGAGATTCTTGGCGTGCCCCTGCACAATCCGGCATCCTAGGAATCGTTGCATCAGGTGATCAGGTTTTGAGGGTAGACCATAGGTTTGACTAGTTAGGGCAGGGGAGAATTGTGGGAATTATGGTAGTTAGTGGAACTGTGCGGGTGTTGGGGTCAGGTAAAGGAGTAGCTTTAAGTTTGTGGAACTTGTAAGTTTGTAAGAAGGTGTGAGTTTGTAAGAAGGTGGAAGTTTGTCAGAAAGTGTAATTTTTTTATGGAATTATTGATGTACGTGGAAATGCAGAATTAGGTTAAGTAGCAGCTTAAAGGTTGTAGAATGAGCGTATAACTTGTACCCTGTACCTGAACCTGCCTGCAAAATTTAAAATTCACTCAGAAAATAACCACACAATCACTCACACGAAATAGAACTAAAACAGAATCCGATACAACTACACAAATTCCAAACACAAACTGTTTTCACTTTCTGTCACTACCAGTGAGTAAAAAACAATTCTTGTTCCTGGAAATAGAGTTCAAATTATAGTTCGCTTCGTTCGAGTGAACTCTACTAGTTTTTTATTTGGCAACTTCACAGCTGTGAGATCCATGGGGATACGCGCTCTAATGCTTTGTTTCTATACGGCGAAGTCGTTTTCTGTTCAGTTAATTAGAATACATCTTGGAACCTTCTCACTAATAGTTAAATTTTGCGTACAAGTACGCTACAGAACCAACAATTATCGTGTCACTAAAACAACTGCGGCCTGAGAAAGTTAGAAGGATGGTTGTAAAAATGCTGGGCGAGTGGCCTAACTAAAAATTTGCCAGTCGAACGATAATCTCGTCTTATGAAAACAAAAATTCGTTTGGCAAATTCATTATAATCCTGCCTCCTCAACAAATCCATAAAATAAACTGCTTTTTTTTTTTTTTTTTTTTTTTTGTATAAATAAAAAAACAAATCGCTTTAACCTATAAGCTGATATGGCGCGTTAAGGTGCACTAAAATGTACTATTGCACATTAAAATACAGATAAGAATTCCGTATCCCATGTTCCACCCATACACTAAAAACGTGTAGCATCCGTAAATTTAATCAGTTTCCCAAATAAACACAAACACCTTGGGAATTCCCATTTACTTTATCGACCACTTCAATGTCAATGACATGGCCTTGGTGCTTGTGGACTTAAGCCTCGTTACCATAGTAACCTATTGACGCTTTCAGTGGGTAGTTGCAGCTTATGTAGCTCCTCTGGATTCGTTATAGTCGTTTAGCAGATTAATTAGATTTAGTAAGTTAGATCGAAGATTGATCGGGCTGGATATATCAAAATGCAGCCTACGACCGGTGAGTATTTATTTAGCCTTTGTGTGTTTGAATTGATTTTCGCATCATTTTAAAATGATTAGCGTTTTGCACATGTGCTATCGCTCTGGCGTCATGCTGTCAACGTATCAACATTGCATTGAACGTAACGTGCGTGACTCGATTTGTGTTTAGTTTTTTAAAGGACACAGCATCTTGTACTATTTCTGAATTCATCCTTGATAAAAATAGTAGTTGCAAATTTATTTGTTGACTAGAAGACGTATAAGTGATTTACTAATAAAGTTAATATTCGCTGAAGGAAGGAAGCTTGTTTACAACTAGACATTAAAAAAAAGTGTATATCTGTGAGGGGGGGGGATGTTACATTTTTTTTTTTATTTGTATAGGTAGAAGTGTTCATTTTGTCGGAAAATATTGTCAGGACTTTTATTTTTCACACATTACGAAAAGATTATTTTTATCATTAGCTGAAAGTTGGTTTTCATTCGTTGACTGTTTTACCAGAAGGGTGTATAGACTTACCCGTTTCGCCAATTTCCGTTTCGCCAAAAATTTTGTCCGTTTCGCCGAAAATTAACCTCTGATTAAAATGCGGCGAAAGGAAAATTCCTAACAAATTTGACGGTGAAGAAGTTAAAAAAGATGCATTCCTAATTGGAAGGAATTTGTGATTAGTTACGGTTTCTGATGTTATGTGTTTAGCCGCAGCGAGCGCGGTAGCACGAGCGAGGCACGTAATTTAGAAAAAGAATTATTCGACGAAACGATCATACAACTTCCGAAGTGTATTCTCTCCCCTCATCTTAGAGTCTTGGGGTGGGGGGAAAGAGGTGTTTTATTGTTCTGTTACTAGTGAGAGATAAGAGGAGTAAGGGGTTAGAGTTTAGGCCTTCAAGGGACGGATTATACGCCAGGTGCGTCTACGAAATAATCCGCGGAGTTCGCTGGAGTTGGCTGGATCCATGGTAACAGCAGAGGTCTAAAAACCTAATGATGTTTGCGTCTCGCGTCGTTTCGCAAACCTATGCTGTAGCCTACGCGAAGTTGTGTCGTTCTCATACGGTAGTTAACAGCCGCTAACGCACAAAGAATGCATATCAATACAACCGAATCTTCGCGAATTTAAACAAGGCCATCAGAAACGTTCCTTTAAATCGTTTTTTATTTATTTTTTATTTACTAGCGTTGTAGATGTTTTCGTCATCGGCGTGGTCGCAACTAACGTCCAAGGACGCTACTAACTTAGCGTATAGGACTGGGTCAGTTAGAAAGCGGTATCTGCTTACTAATCTATAGTATAAGCTAACCGATTCTTTAAACTACGTTTCGTGTATGATTCTTGCCTTTGGTGTTTGTGTTACTTTTATCCTAGTTCAATTTGCTGCAATTTGTATACGCTAACTTATGAAGCGTGAAAAACGGAAAATTTGTACGCAAACCAACGCTAATCGTCAGAGCTGCTAAGCTCTTTATAGCATCGACCACCAAATTTTATTATGGCACCCCTTTTACGAAAGTGACCAACGTAAACCGTTTACGAGACCAATTTTGTTAATGAAAACAAAAAGGCAAAGGCTGGACGGCTTTGTTAGAAGTGCTTTTCATAAAGAAAAAGTAGGCAGATATCGAAAATAAAAATAGATTTTGCGACACTTCATCTAAGCCCCACGCAATGTAATCCTTTGAATATACGGTCACGAACAAAATTCTGCCTTAATTATAGCTTGCAAAAACACAAATTGATTTTACCATTTTTTAATAATTGACTAGCCACATCATGATGTCATGAAAATAAGTTTCACCCAAGTACACACATGCTAGTGTGTCGCGCCAAGTTAGGCAACAAAAATCACATCAATTCAATTGTCAAAGTATAATTGCCATTGTAGCGCGACGCCATAGCGTAAGTATCTTGTATCCTGAAGCATAATTGGACACATTTCAGGTACTTGGGGAAAAAATAATAATGAGGCACAAAAGCTTAAATTGTGGTAAAATAGAGAGCTATGACCCACCTGATAAAAATTTACTTATGTTAATTTTATGTTAAGCGGCTTTCAACTTAACGAAAAACTTGACCCTCAATAACGTTCCAAACGTGTTACAAGTTTCTAGTTTTTACTTCTAGCATCTAGTACGTTCATCCCCATGTTAATCCAATAGGGTGATTATACACCGATACCGAGGTAGCGAGAAGGCTTTCAGCTATGAAATTTGAGGAATGGCTGCAGTACGATACAAACTGAATACCTTTTCTAGTTTACAGCCTGGGGGTGTAACGAGAACGGTGTGGGATGGCGCCTAATTACGAAAGTATTGTTATAACCGCTGTTAGTATTGTCGGCATCGTCTTTGATTGGCCGGCCAAAGTTCTGACAATGACAACGTGTATACTAACGTGCGTATTTAACACACGCTATAGTGTGTCGTCACAAATCCAAACAACGTTGACAAAGAAATTGTGTCTTCGTACAATTCAAGAAAAACAAATAAAATGTCAAAATAAAGCCCAAAACTGGTAAAGCGGCCACCAAGTTGAGAATGGGTCGGCCTCACAAAGGGGTGATATCAACTATAAAAAAAATCAATTAAAAAATTAAAACAAAATCAAAAACTGATAAAGGGTCGACTTAGCTGAGAATGGTTCGGCCTCTCTAAGGAATGATATGACATTAAAATAGAAAAATTACCACTCAAGCTATT
>JAHWFP010230141.1:0-23956 GCA_023313725.1 Lithobius niger | reverse complement strand
AGACAGCCGTACCAACACTCAATCGTTGGTGGCTTCCATTATCGGATGGCTGAAGAGTTACTAGATAGCTGTACCATCACTCATTTGTTGGCAGCTTTCGTTATCGGATTGCAGAAAGCTACTAGAGCCGTACCATCACTCACTTATTGGTAGCTTCCATTGTCAGATTACAGAGAGCTACTAGAGAGCTGTACTATCACTCACTCATTGGTAGCTTCCATTATCGGATTGCAGAAGAGCTACTAGAGAGCTGTACCATCACTCACTCGTTAGTAGCTTCCACCATCTGATTGCAGAAGAGCTACTCGAAACCTGCATCATCACACAAAAATAACAAAGCCCACTAAGAGACTGTGAGTCTTTTGTTACAAGAAGAGTTGGAAACAAAATACAGAACGTTGAGGACAGGGTACACTCAAGTAGGAAAAAAAGTTATTTATTTAAAGAAGCATGTCTTGGTAATGTGCCAAGTTTGTTGGTTAATGTAGACATGCTAGTACGGCGCCACCAAGTAGATGATTGGCCAAGTAGATGAGATTATTTGTGATTGAGTGAGCAATTCCAGCTTCACTGTGTACATTAGCATGAACCTCGCGAAGAGCAACTAAAGAGGAATGTGCTGATTGAGTGAGCGAAGCGAACGAGCAACTGCAGCGACTAGTTAGTCACAACAGATCATCTGTACACTTCCGCCACTTCCGCAACTTTCAAATTGTTGAGGCACACACCTCTATCGCACACCGCAACAGCGATCACTATTATATAATCTAAAAGCAGTAACCAACACAACTGCCGGTTAAAAATGTGTTAGCTTTTTAGGCCTGTGTTAGATTTTAGACGTAATTGTTAGCTTTTAGGCCCAATTTTTACCTGCTGTTTTAATTTCGTATGTAGCAGCTATAGCAGAGAATTGGGTTGGACAGTAGGCCAATTCATTTATGCGACACAGTGTGCTTCCCGGCACACAGTTACACCGGTGCGCCGCGCCACGTATACAGATCAGTGGTAGCGAGTAAAGTGAGACGTCATAATGTACAGTGTTGTTGATGAAGCCAGCAACCATTTGCTGAGCAAATAGACGATTTTAAGCCTAATTTTCAGTTTTTTGCAGGGACGTGCACACGGGGAGGGGGGGGGGGCAGGGAGGGAGGGGCGCAATGCCCCTCTTTGTAAAAATTAAAATGGCCGATATTTGCTGGAGTGGTGGTTAAAAGGGCAAAAAAATGGACAAAAACTGTTAAAAAGTGCTGCAAAGAGGGGAAGAAAACGGTAAAATCTAAGAAAGGGGTGCAAAGAAGGACAGAAATGGGTAATAACACCCAAAAAGAAAAAGTTCCTCAAAAAGAAAAAAAAAATTTGCCGTGTTTTTTAACTAACTTTTGGTCAGTGAATTTAATCGTGAAAACCGTGTCGTCTCTGTCTCGTACCGCTCTGAAGTTGAAAAAAGCTACGGACAGACGGACGGACGGACAAAGTCGTTGCAAGTTTTCTTAGTCGGTAAGCTGTACAGAAGACTAAAAAGGAGCGAGTGGCGGCGGCAGCGTGGAGCATAATTTTGCGAAGGGACAATGGAAAAGTCAAATCTGCGACATCGTTTTGCGCGACGAACACCACAACAGTTTGGAAACCTTAAACATGCTATTATTACCTCGCACAGAAGGGAGGTATAGCGCCAACACCTTTGTCGGCAACTATAAAAGAGCATTTTCTCGGTAATGATCGTCTATACAAAAACGAATCATTTGTCGGCTACTAACAACCCAACACCTTCATCGCGAACACTTGATCTTCTGCTGGATCGGAAGAGAACTTGATCACGGAAGTTTGTAAGCCAGTGTCTGTTGAAGGTCAAAACTAGTTGGCGTCACTCAAACCCAGAACTGTCTTATACTTAGCAATTCTAAAAAAAAAAAGCGTAATTAAAATTAATAACTTTTTGGCGAAGGGAGTCAAGTAAGATTCATAGTGACAAAGCCAACCACTGAATTTTCATTCTCTAAATGTCTCTAAATGCGTTAGGGACCAAACAGAAGACTAATCGGGTAACTGGATTGGTCTGGATAAGAACTGGAAAAATTTCAATGAGGAAAAATGAAAATGACAAGACTATGTTTATTACCAGAATGGAAATGACTTGTAATAATGAACAATTTTTGTGAACCAAGAAACCTGTAATTGAATAGAATGCAAAGTTGAAAGCAAGTTTAGACTAATTCTTTCATTGTAGTGGTGCCCAAATAAGAGTATTGCATGTCAATATTCTGAATCTAATGAAGAATTGGAAACTTTTGAATATGAAATTGAAAAGATTCAAGTAAGCTGAGATGTGCTACTGCTGACAGTAATTAGAATTAAATTGAAGAAAATGACTTAAAATTTCTAGATCTTTCAGGAATAAGAGAGAAAATACGTTACGAGAGATGACTTAGCTATATTTGTTAAAGGAAAATGTGTAACTAATGCTGGCTGTATGTATAAAATGAATGAAAATGATGGAGTAGAATTGGACCTAACCTGGGAAGATGAAAAGTATAAAATATTATTGATACACAATAGCCTTCCACGAATATTAATAGATTTCATTGAAGACCAAGGAAAAAAGTTAAAAAAAAAATTAATAAAAGAGACAATTTAATTATTATGGGAGAAATAAATAGCCTCCAGACATTTGAGATAAAACTCTAGACATAACCGGGAGTAACAACACAGCCTATGCGTGCGAAAATTATAATAATGTATTACCAAGTAAAATACAGGATCATGCACTGCAAACTGCTTTAAATAAAATTGTGGAGAAGTTTTTTGCCTATATTTTGGGCCCAGTTTTTTTTATTAGACATAAATGATATTTACATTTTCATTGAAAAGGGTAATAGTCTGATTTTTGCTGACCATTCATTTTTAATGTCAGTTTACATAACTTATAATTTCATGATACAACTAAGGGCCCCACGCACACGGCATCCAAGCTCGCGCGGTCAGGTCGCTGCAGCCAATGAGAATGCGTAGGGTAGCAACGCGCACTTGACCGCGGCGGCCAAACAGTCGCGGCGGCCACTGGGCGACCATACTTGCTCCGTGTTCATTTTTCACCACGTGAAAGAGAATTATCAATATAAAACAGACGTGACCGCGCGGCACGTCGCCGTGTTTTTGGCTGCGACGACCACTGGCCGCACGATCTGGCCCCCCAGTGCGCGGGAGCCCTTAGTGCATAAAAATGACGTCTTAATTAGTGAAAAAAAAAACTGTCTTTATGAATGTTCGAGCACCACATAGGTATAACCGAAAACGCAGGAGAAAAGTGTCATATTTTAATATAACACTTTCTTCTGCGTTTTCTTTTATATGTGGTTCTAAAATAGTAATTATAAAATAATTCACAGCATAAAAGAGGTGAAAGAAGCTAAACATTTTGACATAACTATTAAGCATAACCACAAATAATAATTAAAAAAAACCGTTGAATTACTTATGAATTAAGAAACATAGTTCGAGGAAATATCGATGCTAAATTTGAAAAACAGGAAAACAAGTTATTACGCATAAATCGAGTCACACTTAATGTGGCACTATCACCGACTAAAAGCAGACGATATCTGACAACACCTAGCGGTATGTAGTACCATCTAGCTCTTGATTGCACCACGCGAAGGAATGCATAACGGCATTTCTTTTAACGAAACAAACAAGCCACGACATCCTTAATTATTGAATGAAAATTTGGTTCGTCCTCGTGCACCTGCAAACAAGCTATAAAGCTTAACAATATCATTGCCACTAGATGGCGCCACGGTATTTTCGTTCGCATTTCAATCGAAGATAGTGCCATTTAAGATATGGCATTGAAAGCTATGGTTTTGCTGCAGACTATATACCTGGTAAATAGGATTGTATCTTGTATTCTCACAATTCTGTCTTGCAGACAGTTTGGTTCGTCAATGGTAAACCGAATTAGGTACGTTGAATTGCTTCAGGTTAGACTTAAGTTAGAGTTGGTTGTTTCGACCACGTGACGTCGATGGTTTCACGGCTTCGGGTTTTGTGCGTCGCCAATTAGTGACGACTTTTACAAACGTCCTTCCGTAAAAAGAGAGGTGTTATTACTAACGTGTAGTTACGGGTCATGGGAATGAATAATGCGTTACCTCTTATGATGTTTTATTCAAGGCTAAACATATTTTATGGATTAAGTCTACAATGTTGTGACAGTTATTGCCGGAAGAAGATTTTAACGATTTTCTTCCCAGCTGGCCTTTTTTTTTTTGTGGATCGATACAGAAAGTAACCATGCGGTAGATTTCGGTAACTAGAATAACGGCCATGCAACTGTTCACAGTAATAGTAAGCATATACTTTTAAGGAAAACAATCAGGGCCGGATTAAGGGGAGTGGTTTGGGTACTGAAACACCGGGTCGCAGGCAAGAAAGGGCCTCAAGGGTGCCTTATGGTTACGGGAAAAATAAAATAAGGTACTTTAAAATATTTTTTAAAATCTACTTTTAGTGAAAAGTTGCATAAAAAAATGTTCAATTTTTACAAAAATTATCGTTTTTCCCCCTTTTTTTTTGCGGGACTTGGGGAAGGAGAGGGGGGGGGGGGGGCGGGGTTTGAGCGGCCACAAAAAATCTTTTTAGCTTCAGGCCTCTGCGGGGCTCAACATACGGCTATGGAAACAATAAAAAGGAACACGATGAACAATAAGTTGACTAGGACTTATTGTTGACTAGGACAAACAATAAGTTACAGTGCAAAAATAATTTTCCGAACGTCCCGTTCTGGTACCACCATTTTAGTACCATAATTTCTTTTTGTTACCAACTGGTATAACATTATAAGCAGTCCGACACGTCAGTATAGGCCTGAATTCAAACAATATTCCAATCAAATTTCGCTTAATTCTTTTCACAAAATCCTGAATTATTGAGTTAAAATAGACAAAATTTTTTTCAGACGCCATTTTTGGCCGCCA
Source organism: Lithobius niger (assembly GCA_023313725.1). Lineage (NCBI taxonomy): Eukaryota > Metazoa > Arthropoda > Chilopoda > Lithobiomorpha > Lithobiidae > Lithobius > Lithobius niger. The sequence continues at coordinate 18,983 of JAHWFP010230141.1, read as the reverse complement.
TTTTAGATTTGTATCATTTGTTAACCAGAAGCTTACAAAGATATCCGTTAAGAAAGAGGAGTGTTGGACAGTATGGCAGTCTCAACTTAAGACATTTTTTTTACTGGCAATGGATCTTAAAAGATCTTCTTTTCTTGTGATGATTGCTCAGTTAGCAAATTCGTTGGGTTATGGATCAAAAAACGTTCGAGTCAATGCAACGATCCAATTTTTATTTCAGTTCATTGAATCAGTTAAATTTTTTTACTCCTTGTATTGTATTTTCAGAAAACTTAAAACGGAAATCGGCTTATCAATCATAGCTAAGTTTATGTTTAGTGTGATAAACGGTTTGTGCATTAGAAGTCGAAAACCGTTCTTTGGACACCATTTTAATGGGCAAAACTTGAATGGTACCTATTTTGATAAATAATAAATTCTGAACGAATATTTTTCGTAAACAGTTTGTATTTAGTCTGATGAACAGTAAGGAAGCGGCATAGAAAAAAAACGGTATTGTGGCCACCATTTTGTTATCAACTTGTACAAAGCCTTACATATACATCGTTAGGCCTAAGTTCAAAGAAGATTCCAACAAAACTTGGTTGGAGTAGGATGATGCAAACTTAAATTATCGGGTTGAAACGGGCCAAAATTGTATTTTAGAAGCCATTCTAGGCATCAAGTTAGATTTGTATAAGTAAGTAAAAAAAAAAACCACGTATATATAATTTGTTAGGCCTATAAGGTCAAAGAATATTCCTACATCATTTTGGGCCGCATCAATCTGCGCAACTTACTGAGTAAAACGGGCCGAAATTATCTTGGCCCTATACTTTGGCCGTCCTCCCCCTACCCAAAATCAAATACATACGTCGTTCAGCATCAACAAATATTAGTAAGAAAATTTCATTCGAATCGGTTCATGTTAGGCCTAACTATGGAACAAATAGACAGACAAAACACGTAATACTCACACGTATTAGACAAAACACGCTAACCTCATCCATCACAGATGTCCTTTTAACCCAAAGGCACGCGTTGTTGCCAGGTGACAATTGATTGAACATGAAAAAAACTGAGCCTCTTCGCGCACCGTCAGCTTTGTGAGGGCCCATAACCCCGAGCGAAACGAGCAGAAACAGCCCAGTGGTTAAAGTCTTCGTCTACAAAACCCTCGACAAAACCAAGTGAAGGAATAATTTCCCAGGCGCATCGCGAGCAGGGACGGAGCAGGTTAAAACAAAGTTCATTCCGGACAGTGGAGGTTAGGTTACAACAGGACGGTCAAAAAGTGACGAGCGAGCATGGCTTTACCTACCTGTATCCTTCCGCACCCTGAATAGTTGTTGCTTTGTTCATGAATGGGGAAAAGGGCTCCAAGGATGACGTCAGCTGAGTAGTTGGCTACTAATCGGGGAGGCCAATCGTTTTCGGTGGCGGCCGAGTGCCTCGTGAGCCCATCTGCCCAACACAGCAGCCCGACCGCCCACACCATGCGACCAGCCACCATCGCTGTGACCCAAGCGGTCAAACTAGGGGCCTGCGGGGACCAGCCTCACCTGTGAACAAAACAAAACAGAACATAAAAAAATTAGCTTTAATATTAAAAAAAAAAGACGAATATATATATGACCGCCAGTGTTTATCAAAGAACGTAGTACAATAAACCAACTTTGTGCGCTACGTTTCACTCTAGTGACGTAACCCGGCTATGAAATGGTGAAATAGTCCATCACCGGATCACCCCTTTTACTGATATATATACATGTATATATATATATATATATATATATATATATATATATATATATAAATATATATATATATATATATATATACTATACTACACTATACTATACTATACTATACTATACTATAGGAAGCCCGTCTGGAGGACGGGTGTCATACACGTGCGTATGCAAGATTCTTTAATCAGTATTTTGCGTATACAGCTAACAAACACTGATTTTGGGTAGCTTCGCTCACTCAATCAGCACGTCTCCCTTACCGTCATAAAACCTTCTTCCCCTTGCCTTCTTGTCTGCAGTGATAGCGTGGTGACGCCGAATTTTTATTATACGGGGACTGTGAAGAACTGCTTATTTCCAGTTTGTCATTGTGCAGCCTGTCACTCATGTTTAATTCCATGCTTCATCAATCTTAAGTTTCTTTATACCTATTTGGTGCATTCTGAATGACAAACGCTGATTTTCGTTCGCTTCGCTCACTCAATCAGCGCATCTCCCGTACCACTGTAAACCCTTTTTCCCTCTTGCCTTCAGTGGCAGCATGACTGCTCATTTCCAGTTTGGCATAACGGCTGAAGGTCCAGTTCCACAGACGACCACTGCCACCAACCAAGAGTTGTTGCACACACACGCACACAAAAATTGTTTTTTGATGGGGAAAGTAACTGATCTTTGTTATAAGAACAACCCCACACCCAGTGACGGTGCTAGGCCATGACCCCTCAAATATTGTCCCCTCCCTGACCCCACCACCAGAAAATAAAATAATAAAAAAAAAAACTTGCAGGGTCAACTTGAATTCAAATGACTAAACTGAGCTTTTTTTTTTTCACTTCGTATTAAAAAATACAAAAGAAATATGAAAACGTTTCTATAACCTTAAGGTACTAAAGATCATACACCACCATTATCAGTTAATTTTACTTGCCTAATGTTATCTATAACTCCTACCTGTCTTAAAATAATAAACCATATTATTGGACGAGATTTGAACTCGCACCCGTTTGATTAGCAGGATAACGCCCTAACCATCAGGCTACGCTCACTGGTTGAACGACCCAATTTTAAAACGTCCAAGAAAATAATTACGACAATGCTGACGTTTGCATTGTTGTTTTTCTGCTCGTTAAGCTTATAATACTGGCGTTTGCTGATTTACATTGTTGCCTAATAACAATGTTTACAACAATGTAAAACAATAGTTTTTGTTCTAGTTCTAGTTTGTCATGTTCGAGAGGTATGCAGTGGCAAGTGATGTGTAATGCTAATCAACATTTGCGTTCACTCGAGCCTACACCTTAATCGCAGTACAATGTACCATATCAAAAACCAAAACTGGTAAAAGGGGCCGCCAAGTTCCGAATGGTTCGGCCCTTGAAAGGAGTGATATCAACACACCAAAACATTCGCCGAGTTAATCGCACCGACTAATAATTCGATGGTTAAATGAAAACTAGAACATTGCTACTTTCGGTGTAGCAATGTCAAGTTTTCATTTAACGTCCAAAGTATTATTCGGTGCGATTAAGTTGGCGTATGTTTTGGTGATTGATATCACTCCTTTCAAGGGTCGAACCATTCGGAACTTGGCGGCCGCTTTTACCAGTTTTGGTTTTTGATATGATATCACCATTTTCTTTTTTAATTGTGTATTAAACTCAACTCCACTACCGTGGTTTTCAACACTTTGCTATACCTTTTGACTATAGGCCGAACCATTCTCAACTTAGTCACCTGTTTATACGTTTTTGGTTTAGTTTTAAAGCAACATCCAGCCTTCCTTATAACCTTCCGCCTGCCTCACAACACCCACGCGGCGATCACATCCGCGTATTTACCACAGCTAAGGTCAACTGAGACGGTAGCTTCGTTCCTCGCAGCTCAAAAACGTAGCTACTGTCTCATTTGGCATTGCGCCTAATAGTCGCATAATAATTGCGCCCACTGCGGAGCACGTGGCTTATCGTGGCTTGCTACCTTGCAAAGAAGTCCGCAACAAAAAGTGTAAAGTGTTAAATAAATAAATAAATAAATAAATAAATAAAACAATAATGAGGCATTGCTATGCCGACTATTTATTTTCTTTCTTTACTTTATTTTGGGGGTGTTGTTGGCTGGCTTGTTACTTTCTTTGTGTAGTTTTTAAGTTAGTTTTTTGCACTTTAGATGGAGTGAGTGGCTTCCAGACCGTGTAAACTCCTGTAGGATAAATAAATAAATAAATTAATTAATTAATTAATTAATTAATACTTTCTTCTTCTCCCAGAAAAAAAAAAGCCGAAACCGCCAGGCTAAACGTTTCAACTTTGGTCAAAAGATTAAAAGCGATTAAAGTGATTGTTACTTACTTACTTACTTGCTCTTATGAGTTCAACCTTATTATGTAGATGTAGATGTAGATGTAGATTGTTATGTAGATGATGATGATGATGATGATGATATATGTAGCCATTCGGTCACTGGCTATTTCCCACTAATAAGCCAGTGAACTTGTGACGTACTCAGGGAGTAGACGATTGAATCCAAGAATAACCTCAAACCCAAAACAAAATAGGTTTCTTTCTGGATCGCCACCGCACATATTCCTGCGTGCATGATTTGAGAAATCTGCGGGCAGCGTATATGAGGATGCGATCTTCGTTTATACGATATAGTAAAAAAAATGTGCTTTCTTTTTATATGCGACAAACGGGTCAAAATGCGGAAGCCTGTTCACGCTCTTATTACAGGTTTTGTTACCTGAACAAGGTTGCGGGCTGATGCCTCATTTTCGGTTGCCCAGTTACCGTCTTAAATTGTAAGCCTTTTCCTAGCTTCACAATTAATTTCGATCAACTGACAGTGGCCCTGACAAGGTCCAATTTTGCAAAGGTCGGTTTCGACCGGAACTCCAGTTAATTCCTCATTTTCCATTTTCAAAACCCATTCTTTATTCAGTTAAATCAATGGTTAAGGCCGCACTGCGCATTTGAATTTTCAGATCCAAATCACAAATCTTTCTCACCTATTAACCCTCCAAAGTTATGTCTGTAACAATTCGTAATCTAAAGCCTATACGTGCAGCCATTAGGTTAAACAAATTTTACAGCCCTCCGTTCCCTGCATCCATACGACCATGAACCGTACTTGTTCACGCCTCCAGGAGAGAGAGAGAGAGAGAGCAGGGGGGGGGTACGTATGACAAATATGCTTTCTTTTTTTTCACAATTTGTCACCGTACGTCCCGTCCGTATTCCAGGCAACCATTTCCGGAAACACACAGAATAAATTTAAAAAAAAAACAACACTTTTTCCTGAACACAATAAAAAAATTGCGTCCAAGTCAAGTCGCCAATTTGCCGAAATTAGTTTATTCCTTTCCGACTATCTTCGCAAATGTTTCTACCATTCTCATTCCTCGTCCTTTTTCGTGCATTACCTAAGTCCCAGTTTTGCATTACTAATGGTCGTGAAATTAGGAGGTACATTTTGCTGAATTACGAGCAGCGCAACCCGTAATTTTCGCTGGTGAGAAAAAAATGTTAGCGTTCTCGCTTTTTTTTTCTTTGCGAAGTGCGCCTTCGGTCTGGACCCCTTTCAAGGTTTATATCCACACTTACTGCACTTCAATTCTGCAATTCAAGTCTGTTTTGTATTACAAACCTAATTTCTTAAGTAATAGCCAAAATGCTTTCAAAATGATGAGGACTCAGTTAGCTCACCACTGATCATGATCATCGCTCGTAGCATCAAAAGTGCGTCCTTCACTTTTTCAACTCTTACAAATATCTGTGTAGCGATTTTGTTTCACTACTCAGTGTTTTGTGAACATCTTTATTTTCCTTTCAGAAAATTGGTGACTTTATTCGAGCCGTCTTTTACCATCGGGAAAGAATAAAGCGCGGTTCTTTGTCAATCTCGAAGAGTCTACAGATTACCTCCCAGTTTAACGTTAATTACTTGCGTAAAAAGCGGGGTTACCATTTTGTCATAAACCGGAAGATAAGATAAGACCCAAAGTTGGTTTGTCGTATTTCGTAGCTTTCAACTCTCGAAATATAATTTCCCCAACAATTTTCGCTTGTTATTTTTTCTCCCGCTCCGGTAAGAAAAAATTGGCAAAAATCATCCGCTCACGATTTTTTATTCATGCTTATTCCATCCCGAAGGTTTGGAAGCATGACTTGCCTATCCCGAAGGTTTAGGTTCAAATCACGGCAGGCCCCCAAAATATATGACGTACTCAGGGAGTAGACGATTGAATCCAAGAATAATCTCAAACCCAATTTACTCCTTACTGCATAGCTAAAAGGACTATGCACTGAGAACACATAATAGGCATTAACCACAAGTTGCAGCTTGGTCTAAATTTCGAGTCGTCTGCCCCACACCAAGTCGCTTCCCATGGTCCAGGCCCTCGTATTTATACGCGGGCCAGAACAATAGAAGTTGCCTGAGGCATTACGTTACATAACCGCTAACAGGTTGGAGCAGGCTCTAACTGGTTTGAACAATAGAGTAGCCTCGTTCCCGGCTGTTGGCGTTCGGCCAAGTTCCGGTGTAGACGGAAGTTGACAGGACGCCAAGCAGCTTATGTAACTGCAAGGTGCACCGTGTGTGTTTACACAAGGTGCGCCCTGCTATTCGTAAATAGCGAGTTACAAACTTTTTTGTATTAAAATTTTTTTTTAATTATTAGGTCTTCTGAAGCAAACCGAAGTTTGTGTAGAGTACTTACCACCTAAGTTATAAGTTTTAACTTTTAGAATAAGAAATACATCTTGTTACGGTGAGGGACACACCCGGAAATTGAATCGGGGAATCTACTGCCTCGACAGGGGACCATAGATTATCCAGAACAAAGCCTCCACTTCAAATTAAAATGTAACGTAAATGGTTGTAAATGGCTGTGTAAATTTAAATCTGAAAATTCTTGCTGGCGACTAACAGCATGAACGAGTGAGCAGCCGAGAATAATCGAATTGATAAAAGGGAAACGCAAATAGTCGAATTAACGACCTTTGCAGCCGATACTGGTCATCTTGGGGAAACGAGGGACAATTTGGCTGGGATTTACACGCCAAAATCAAGACGATAGCGAACCCCTGTTCGATGTTTTCGAATGAGCAGGGGTGGAGTACAACCAAGTTAACACACTCACAACGATGAGAAGTCAAGTAGGCCTACTTTTTTGCACTGTTAATGTAAAAGTAAATAGCCAATAAGTGACTGAGGTTGGCGCTAATGACCAAGCTGTCGACGCGCCATTAAGCCTCATCTCCCCCCCCCCCCCCAATAAGTGCAACAACTTTTTACTCAATGTTTCGCGTTGTCTCTAACGTATTTTCAATAGCACAAGGCAAAAACTTGGAAACAAAAATTCCGAATCGCTGATGGACATGTTTAAGAAGGAAGCCACGAATGTCCCTTAGAAGCAGACAGTACCACGGCCCACTTGAGGTAGCAATGCTGCGCCCTCAAGTGGGCCGTGGCAGCAGTACCGCAATTCAGGCTGTTGAAGAATTAATATGTGAGCAGGAGGAGAAACAGTGTTGAACGGCCATCTGACCAGGCCACTATTCACAATGAAAACCGATGTACATTGTACAAATATCAAATTTTCAGCAACAAATTTTTGTGTTTGTTCGCAATAAAACTCGATAAAAAATGATAAAAATAACGGGAGGATCACGCCCAGTTTTCAATATGGCGGATCCATCAAAACATTAACTGGGCGTGTCTCCCTCCCGTTATATTTACAATTTTTTATCATGTGGGGGCGGGGGTGGGGAGGGGGAGAGTTTGTTGTTCACTAGGTTTCGTCAGCAACTAAGCAACGTCTTTCCTAAGCAACTTTTTGGTTGTACGACATAAAAACAGGATTCATTCCTAGTATGGTAATCCGCCACAAGACGAGTAGAAAAATGAGCACCTTTTTTGCAAAAATTAATAAGGGGTCTATAGTATAGACGTGGAGATGGCGAGTTGGCAGAATACCTAGTTGTTGATAAACTGGAAAACAGTGGTGACGTTGCTTTTTGAACATAATCGTTCTGATAATTAGGTTTTGAAGTTTAATAACAGGATCAATGGTATTCATGTAGGTACCTCCCCCCCAAGCATAAGACTGAATACTGCACAATGGACTGGGCCATGGCAAAATAAAACATTTTTAACGTATTGCGTGAAGCAAGTTTTCTAATGTAATAAACTTTGCACAGAAGAGCAGGGAGCCGAGTGCCGTAACAGAATTAATTTGGCACTTCCAGTTAAGCATACTATCCAGAGAAACTCCCAGGTATTTGACATCATTAACTCTTAATTTTGTTGTTGCAACTGGGAGCATCTGCGAAGTGTTAATTTGCTATCAAATGGCAGCATGCAAACTCCATTAAGAGAGACATGTACAAAATCACTTTTGGTAGCGTTAAGGGTTAATTAATTTTCAGCAAACCATTCTCCAATTAAAATAAGTTCTTGCTCAGCGTTTTCAGTCGTTTTAACAATGTTGCTGTCAATGGTTAGAAGAGCCGTGCGATCAACAAAAGAACAAATATTTGAATTAGTCTTCAGGTTGTTAATGTTGTTAATGTATATTAGAAAGGGTAATGGTCCTAAAACAGATCCTTGTGGTACACCTGTTGTAACTAAGGTACTATCACGAAGGTGAGTACCAATTTTAGCAACTTGAGTTCGATTTGATAGGTAGTCAGTGAACCAGGAGTGTGTAAGTCCTCTAATTCCACAAAGGTTTAATTTATTTCAACAGTCGAGCATGATTAACAGTGGCAAATGCTTTCTTTAAGTCCAGGAAGATACCAAAAACAACCTTGTCAGAGTCCAATTCTTTATAAATCTGAGTGAGCAAGTTTACAATTGCATCTTCTGTGCTACGATTTCTGCGAAAACCATATTGGTTGCTGTGAAGGCATTTATTTTTTTTCCAGGAAAATAACAAGCCTGTTTGTTCAAGAAGTGATTTTAAAAAAATGGTAAATCTTAATGTCGTTGCACTTTTTGACAACATTCATTCTTTTTTATTGTGTAGGCTAGATATCTTAAGCAAACATAAAGGACACGGTAAAAAAAAAAAAATCGTCCACCCACACGAAAAAAAAATTTGCCCGAGAAACCACTTTCTCTATTTAAATGGCCTATTAATTTTTTCCCCCCTGTGAAGCACTACGAATTATGCCAAATTTTCTTAGTTTTTTTTAAACGCAGAGAAATCCCGCAAAATCCCAAACTGCGTGCGTTTTGAATTTCATGATTCATACAATTGCCATAAACCACTCACTCCGTTGAGTTATACGGGCCATATTCCATGAATACACCACAAGTTAACGTTTTCTTTCCCCGCATGGCTGCTGACGCGTTAAGCTATTTCCATGTCGTCTCTTCTGTTTGTTTACCAGTCTGTGAACCTAAAGTGAAAAGTTATTACTTCCAAATTATCTCTGCTTCGTGAAGTAAAGTCGTTTAGCGCGTCGACCGAGCTAACAGATGTTTAGTCATAAGTTAAACAACGAACACCACGCCAACCGAGAAGAGTTTAGTTTCCTAATCGCCTTAAAGTAAACAGCTTCTGGTGAACCTGCGTTAAGCTCAGTGTAATGACTTGCTTCAAGCGAACGTAAAACTGCTCATTTTTCATGCTTTGACACCGTGGGGGGCACCACTCGTAAAGCACCTGACAGATGGAATATCGCGTGAAATCCTGCAGTAATCTCGTACAGACGAGATCGTTGAAGTGCGCGCCCTCATTCAATTTCGTGAGTGTTATCAAGGAGGTATCATTATTAGCAAGAGCGAAAATTTGTTTCATGCAACGATGCTTCAGCGCGCTATAGTTTTTAAACGGTGCATCCTGTGATTTGATTCACAGGGTGCACCGTTTAAAAACTGGCGCGCGGAAGCATCGTTGCATGAAACAAATTTCCGCTGGCTAATAATGTTACAGGATGCGCTGATTGAGTGAGCGAAGCGAACAAAAATCAGCGTTTGTTAGCCAATGTGCCCAAAACTTTGTGCCCTAAACTTAATTCGGTGAAACACTGAAATACACATGAGCTGTTCAAACCATACCAGTGTTGCAGACGGTGCATCCAATACCAGACGTGCGTAACACAGGCTTCCTCTAGTGTTAGTAATAAACAGATACCCACACTGTTAAAAATTTTAGTAAAATTACGCTAAAAAAACTGACAATTTGTTTCTTATCACTTTGCATCAAAAAATGTGTAGGAATAATAGTTGCAAGTCGAAAATTGTTCTGAATCAGAATATAAACTTTGTTCACTAAAGTGAAACACATGGTCGCGTCTCTAAATCATTGGGCTGTACATTACGTACAATACATGCGAAGTTCACGACACAAAATGCTGGAAACAAATTACCTATTCGTCTCACCGTAAATTTACGGAAATTTTTAATAGTGCACAACGGAGCCAACATTGTGACCAGCTAGGAATCAGAGCTATAGCGAAGGGTACTTAGTTGGGGAGGGGAAGGGGGGAGGCGGTTTGAGGGATCCCCATTTCGAAAACTCATCTTACGATTTCGCCAACTTGTCGAAAATTACATTGGTATTGCCACTAAAGTACTTTGACAGGCTCTGGCAAACCCAGCTAGGGGGTCTGGGGGAGAGCTGTGAGCTTCCACAGCTGGGGGGAGGGGTGTTGGAGCCCCGGAAGCTGAAGCATTTTCCGCTATTTTAGTGCCCGTGTTCAGCCTCCAGTAAGCACATTTGCAACAAATTGTCAAGCAAATTTCGGTGAGTTTCCTTATTCGTTCTTCAGGATGGCGTAAAAAAAACTTAATTGCGACTAGATCAAGTTTTTTAGACATTTTCTTTGCACATTTAATTAATCCTAGTTCAGTTTATAATTATATGTATAAACAGGCTCGCAGCTAGTTTATAAAACAACATCATTCTTCAGTGTTTAAAAAATGGAGCAGCGAAAATAAAAAAAAAATGGCAAGACCTTTTATTCAGTTTTGTCCAAAAAAACTTGAGGTATTACCGGAGAGCTTCCACATGTGAAATCGACGTACTGCATTTAATTTTTTGATTCAGGAATCTTGGGTAATTTTTGCTCTCATTTCGTGACCATTGGGTCATTTGTGTCTTTTAATCTACGATCACATGACTCTTTTCGTCAAATTTTGGATCTGTGAAGTTTTTTTTTAAATTCTTAACAAGTTTGTTTTGGAAAAAAAGGTAATTGATTCAGCGGATCTTCAAATCGTAGTGGCGATAGGTTAACAACAAATAAAACGGCCAACTCAATTTTTCCAACTCAGTTTTTAATTTTGCCAACTGTACTCGACTTTTCATGAACTATACGGATTACTTAGTTCACGTTTCTGTTTTAACTAAAACTGAGTTAGGTGGACTGTTGGCACATTCTTTTGAATTGTGCTGACTTTTATTTTATTTTATTTTGGTTTTAGTTTTTAGCATGGAACCTTGCATCCTTAAGACTTGTGAGTTTTATTTCCATGGCCCTGCTCTGCTGTTACTTTATTAATTTTTATTTTATTTTATTTTTAAGTTGTTTGACATGTTTTAAACCCTTCACCTGAAAACGGTTCCGACCTTGGAACCGAAACGTCGTGATTTCGTTGTTTCACCAGCACTTGATGGCTACTCTGTATGTGTTTTTAATTGTTATCACGACTTCAAATCGGTGGGGACAGGAACGTTTTTACGGGGTGGGGAGGGGGGTGTCACACACCCCCACCCCCAATGTTTGGCCAGTTGGCAAATCAGTCGGCAAAATTACATAATTTTTGGTCAGTCGGCAAATCAGTCGGAAAAATTAGTCATTTTTTTGGTTAGATGGAAAATTATGTTGGTAAATTTCTGGTTTACACCCCTCCAACTTTTATCGTTCCTGACGTCTCTGGGTGGGGATACAGTTTTTATACATATTTTTCTCTACATTGTCTTGTCTGTGATATTTTAAAGTCGTGGTGGTGACGGTAAGAATAACAAACAAAACGACCAAGTTAATTTTCATTTTTGCCAACTACACAAATTTTCGCGGAGCTCTTTTTTTTCCCCCCACTCGGTATGCCCAAGCTCTGAACTCACAGACTTTTTACCAGTTCCGTGGATGTGAGGAGAGCTGCAAGGAAGCGACCAGAAACGATCAGGGAACAGCCTATATACAACAATAAAAACAAGCAAACCCACTTTTCCCAAAAATGAAAAAAAAAAGCCAAGAAGCGTTTTTTTTTCGGACTTTGTGTGACAGAATTAAGACGGGACCCTCCTGCTTCTGACTTTGTATTTTAATAACCTTGCGGATTTTGTCACAGTACTGTATCGCATTGTATGCCTTGTCTTTTGGTCTCATGCCAACAGGCAGAGGCATGGTAACGGATTTGGAATGGTCACAAAGGTTGCAGACGCCATTCTGGCTGCACACCTTCTTACGGACACCCTTTCCGGCATAGCAATTAGAAATTAATTCAGAACCCTTCGCAATTCCCGATAAATCCGAAGTCATGCAGCCTTTGGCAGTCTGCTGTGCCCGAAGTCAGGAGAGCGCTCACTATCAAAGAATTAAACTGAACATCATCCTGACTCCCGACTGCCATCGTCATGGTTTGATTAGGTTTAAGAGGGGATTCCAGTGTATAGGGTTGGGTCCTCCACGCTGTTGCGCCATCCCCAGTTCCGCCCGCAGCAACCTCTCTGAATAAAGACTTTTCCATGTTTTTTTAAGGTTTTTTTTAGCGTCTATGCCCCCAGAACGGGTACAGACCTGTCCCGAAATATTGCGATTAGACAAAGATTTCGCATCTTTATTGGCCGCAGAATGATCAACAAGTAATCACAAAATAGAACGAATATAGCATTTTAACTTTAGATGTCTGACCGCTTTGTTATTGTCCTCCCTCGGAATAATGCTCTCACTAATTAGCAAGGCCGGTGGAAGCGGTGCGGTCGTGCCACTTTTCAGCCGTAAGAAAACCTAATAGATTGCACATTGCAACCTGATTATCCGGTTTCGTGTTCGTGAATAAAATTCCAATAAATATTAGCAAAACTTTTTCTTTAATAAGGTGTGAAAAACTTAATAAATTTCCACACTTCCTGATTCAAATGTGTATAATGTTAAATCTAGGACTATATGTTGCGTAAAATAAGCTAATTCCGAAAACTTCCGGTTTCGGCGAAACCAAAAATCGAATCACCATTTAAAAGCAATCTTCTTCGTTAGTCATTCAAAATCAGTGTTGCCAGATCCACGGATGAGTCTGTTTTCACGAATTTTCCAGACAAAAATATTTTTTACTCAAACTTATAATTATCTACAGACTTGTATTTTTATTTTTCGTCCGCCGACTCCAGTTTTAGAGGTGCCCGCACAAACAGAAAGTGCTCATACACGGAAGAAGCGAAACACGCAGTATTCTGTGTATATACAGATCAGTGGTAAAATATTTTTTTATACCTGTGCATCTCAAAAAAATTAAATGATATGAGGAAATCATTTCTGCATATCTACAGATTTTTTGTGTGCAATTTACATACATTTCGGCCAAATGCCTAGAGCTGGGCGTAGAGACATGTTTTCCCACCATCTAGCAACACTGATTAAAATGCCTTCTCCCTCAGGTTTTACATTACAATTTTTTATGCCCAATATTTTTTTGTAGCCGTACCACTTCATTTTAGCTTCCACCGGCCCTGCTAATTAGGATGCAACAATGTTATTCCCTTATAAAAAAAAAAAAAATAAATAAATAATAAATAAAACATTTTTTGAAATTGCAAATGGTCAAGCTAGGATCGGGGGATCACTGACAGCCTGCAAAATCTAAGAAAAAAATAAGAAGGGAAAATTTAAACGATTTATTACTGCGTCAAGCTGAATGAAAGGTGGAAGAATTATACGGGAATTGTTCGAGTTCAGTGAACGAAGAGCTTGTCACATCGATGTCTGAAATCTATGACTTCAAAGACGTAATTCAAAACTCAGATATTTACAGAGGTACACGGTTTTTTTTTTTACATTAGCATCGATTTTCGTCCTGTTGACTGGACTAACAGCGCTTTCGAAAACCACTAAACCAAACTCAGCCAAACTTGTCTTTCCTTTAATGTACAGAAACTCAACAGAGCGTTCCAAAAGTATATGTTAAGTGAAAGTGACGTCACCATTCGATGCGATACCATCCAAAGTCGGTCGATAAACTGTTATCTGAAAGGGTTACGGGAGTCAAACGACACTTCAAGCATTTAAGTCTCGTATCGTCTTAGTGGTCTCAGCTTCGTCTCATCTCAGAATTCGGAACTAGCCGAGACCTACACAAGTCTTCAATCGACTCGGACTATTTTCAGATTCAGTAACTATTATTTTACTGCATTAAAACAAAGAAAAAAAATCTTATAAGTGTTTGGTAGACTTTTGAAACGGGCCGTATGAAGTATATCATCAAAAACGAACTTTGTAAGTTTATCAATAAATTGAACGACGTGGCTCGTTACGCAGTGTAAGAGTGGGTAATCCCACAAATTTTTTAAACTAGATATAGCATCTTAACTCTTCCAATCCTACACGGAGCCCTGGTGGTAGTTGCACCTGCTGCGCCTTTGTAGGGCCCCCACGCACTGGGCGACCAGGTCGTGCGGCCAGTGACCGTTATGGCCAAAAAACACGGAGACGTGCCGCGTGGCCACGTCCGTTTTTCAACCATTGATAATTCTTCATCACGTGGTGAAAAATGAACACGGAGGTAGGATGGTCGCCTGCACGCTGCTCGGGATCCCTGTGGCCGCTGCGACTGACTGGCTGCCGTGGCTAAGTGCGCGGTACTACATATACCGTAAACATTCTCTTCGACCGCAGCGACCTGGTCGCGCGGCTTGGTCGCTTAGTGCGCGGGGCCCCTAATGCCTAAAGCAAATGAGAGGAATTAGCAGCCTGAATGACCTCCACCCCCCCCCCCCCCCCCCATAGGTATGGAAGAAGTAGCGATAGCTAACTTTCTAATCAACGGTAATACTTAACGCTATTGTATTAACATGACAGTTAATCTATTTTATTTCGACGTCTAATGTAAGGTAAATTAGAATTGTAAGAATTTATTTAAACAATCACCCGTTTAAGGGGCTCTGTTATATGCATCTGGGAGAAAAATCAATTCACTCTGCTTGGGCGCTTCTACACGAATATTAGATAATTACAAACAAAAACGTCAAGTGTGCCGCAAAAAAAAGGCCTGTGTGATTGAAGTTTCACTTTACTTGTTAAAATATACACGGATAGAAATTGATAATTTTTAATTGAAATAAGCAAATGTACAATTGAGAAAATTGAATCTGTTTAAGTGCTGTTGTGCTTTACGTTTTCCATATTTTTTTTTTTTTTTTTTTATTAAATTAAATGATGGGTTGCACGAAGTACTAATGTACTTGTTTGTGCAAACAATAACAAACATACTGTTGAACAATTACTTTACATTATCGACTTCAATTTTTTACTTAACACAAACAAAACAAAAAAAAAAAAAAAACACATTCAATTATCTTAATTAGTTATCTGCATTAATATTTTACTTAACACACAAAAAAAAAACACATTCAATTATCCTAATTAGTTATCAACATTAATATTTTAAAAAACACAAAAAAAACACATTCAGTTATCTTAATTAGCTATATACATTAATATTTTACTTAACACAAAAAAAAAAAAATACATTCAATTATCTTAATTAGTTATCAACATTAATCTATCAACATTAATCAACATTAAACACAAAAACAGCCAGTTTAAAGAGTGAAATAAAAATGAACCAAACAAAAAAAAATGTCTTTTCATAGGCTACCTGTTTTATGTATTTATTTATCATTTTGTTTATTTAGTAAATAGTTTTTAGTTTGAAGTTTTAAATTTCCAAACGTCGTAATATTACGACATTCCCTAGGTAATTTGTTAAAAATGAAAGGAGTAAAATACTTAGTTGACATTTTCCCAAAATTGTTCCTCCAAAGTGGTAATTTGTGCCTAACTGATTCAGCTCGTAGGCTACTATTATTTCTTTGAGTTTTTAAATGATTTTCCATTTCAAAATAGTTTTTTGTTATAATCAAGTAGTCTCTTAGGCTATCGATATTAAGAATTTTGTGATCAAATTTAACTTTTTTTACGTTTATTTTTTTGCTGTCCTGGAAAAGAACACGAATAATTTTATTTTGTATTTTCTGCACACGCGTTAATAAGGTATTGTTTGTTAAGCCATAAATCTCAATACCATACCTTAGGTGTGATTCGACCAGTGCATCATACAGCAGCTTACGATTTTTTAAATCCAGAACTCGTCGCAAATGATATAATTTAGGCATAATTTGGCGTAGCTTCTTAACAAGCTCCGTAATATGCGTTTCATATTTCCAGTTGTGGTCAATATGTAAGCCTAAATATTTGGCAGTATTTACTTTTTTAAGATTAGTGCTGTTATTTAAATCGCCAATGTTATGTACTGGATCTTTGTATAATAATATATTCTTTTCTTCAACATTTTTTGTATGCGCTGTTTTAATTTCCAAGTAAACTGTTTTTTCTTCACTGATATAAACTTCGTTTATACAGCACCAAATCTGAACTTTGTCGAAACTTTTTTGCAAACTTTTTATCATTTTTTCATAATTGTGGTCAAAAGCATATAAACAAATGTCGTCTGCAAAAAGTATTAAGTTTTTTAATTATCATCAATATCATTTATGTAAACTAAAAATAACAAAGGTCCCAAGATTGAGCCTTGTGGTATTCCCTCACTTATTTGCATACTATCACTTTCTGTAGTGCTAACTTTAGTAATACTGTTTCTGTTTATTAGATAACTTTTTAAGATTTCGTGCATTTTTCCTCTAATACCGTAAGTTTGTAGCTTTGCAAGTAGGATATTTCTGTCAATAGTATCAAATGCTTTTTGGAGATCCACTAAAATAACTCCAGTAAATTTGCCATTATTTAGCGCTGTCACAATTTTTTCGTTCAAATGTTTTAATGCTTCTGTTGTTCCTTTATTCTTTTGAAAACCGTATTGTTTCTCAGAAAAAATTTTAAATTTTGTTAAGAATGTTTGCATTTTTATTGCAAAAAATTTTTCAATAATTTTGTTTATTGCTGGCAACAAAGCAATTGGCCTATAGTTGTCGTATTGTTGTTTATTTCCCTTTTTATAAATTGGGCGTAAAATTTGTATTTTCAGTTTATCTGGCCAAATTTCCTTATCAATGATAGCGTTAATTAGTATACAAAAAAAACTAGCACTATTGTTTACTGATAGTTTGAAGTTTTCCAGTAGAAAACCGTCAGATCCTAAAGCCTTGGTTGCGTGAATTTCCCTCAGTATATTAACAATGTCATTTTCGGTGGCTGAATTTATAAATATAGACTTTTGGTGAATTTTTTTTCCGTTTGTTTCAATTCTATTATGCTTGTTTCTATTATATTTTTCTTTTAATTTTTTGCTTGGTTTACAAATGTTTCATTAAATTTATTGCAAGTTTCCTTTAAGTCTTGGCCTGTAAAATTTTTTTTAACATGTTCATCGATATTATCTTTTGGCTTCCCTATTAGTTCATTAATTGTGGTCATTAATTGGTTCATTAATTTTTAGTATCTTTATTTTTTTCTAAAATTTGATTTTTATAGTAATTTTGTTTGTCTGTCATTATTTGCGTGGTTACTTCTTTTTTTAGTTCTTTGTATTCCTTTTTCATTTCATTATTTAGTAGCCTGTTTTTTTTAATTTTTTTCCATAACTTATTTTTCTTTTCAATTAAGGTGACAGTTTGCTTTGTTATCCATTTTTTCAAAAATTTGACCTTGGGCTCATTTTTATTACTTATGTAAGTAGTTTTTTTATTTTCCTTATAAATTTTATCAATTTTTTTTTCAATTTCGTCATAAATTTGGTTTGGGTCAGTAATGTCTTTTAAGTAGTTCCAGTCAATTTCCTGTAATTTTTCCACTATTTTTTTGTTATCATATCTAACTCTTTCAGATGATTCAACGTTTTTTTCTTGTTTTACAATTTTGTCAGTATGTAGCACAATTCCAGTAAAATAGTGATCTGCTATTTTCGTGCAAACTGTCAGTCCAGTGCTGTTGACTTTGTTTGTTTTAGCTAAGGTATGGTCAATACATGATTCAGTTACTTCATTTCTTTTTATTTCTTGCCTAGTAACCGTTTTAATTTTTTGCTCATAGCCTAATTGTGCCACTTTTGTTTCGTAATCTTCACATCTATTTACTTTCATTTTATTTTTGTGATCAATAATATCAATATTCATATCCCCTAAGATAATTATATTTTCACATTTCCCATAAGTTTTTAGAGTTTTAGACAGTTCTTTAGCAAATTTTTTTTTATTTGTTCTAGGTTGCCTGTACAGTGATAAAAGTACTAATTTAATGTTATTCCACTTTGTCTCGGTTATCAGGCAGTCGTTGGTATCTAATTTAATTTTTGTGTGATCACAAATGTATTTTTTCTGATAAAATAACATAATTCCACCACCTAATTTTGTATCTTCTCTTGTAATGCTAATTTGTTCATAGTTTTGCATTTTATATAAATTAGTTTCAGCTTCTTTTATTCCAATTTCTGTTAGTAATATCATATCCCAGTTTGTATCCATAATTTGTAATTCATACTGTAACAAATTCCAATTTTTCCGTAAACTACGTATGTTAACATGTATTACTTTAAAATTTTCCTTACAATGAAGTTTATATTTTACCAGTAGCTGTGGAACTGCAACAGAGTCCTCACAAATCACATTTGAATGCTCATTATTTTCAGCCATTTACACTTAAGTCATTTTCCGTTTTTATTATTTTGATTGCTTTGTCGCCTTCTTGCGCCCTCATTTTAATTTTGCCATCAGCAAACCACACAAATTTGATATTATTGTCACGGGCAAATGATTTTGCCTTCCAAAATAATTGCCGGTTTTTAGGCGTCATATGTTCATTGACGTAAATTCTTGTATTGTTGCCATTTTCAAAGCAATCATTGTTGGTTACTACCTTTTTCCTGTTTTTAATCCACTGGTCTCTATCTGCCCTAAACTTGAATTGTAGCACAATAGACGGTAACCGATCAGGGTTTCGATTTGGCACACGGTGACCTTTATCCACTTGTATAGCACTATAGTTCGCTACCCCAAAGTTTTTCGCTAGTCGGCTGACCGTGTCGTGTAAATTTTCATTTTCGCACGTATCTACCCCCGATATTTCTACATTT